>PXYN01000299.1:0-104089 GCA_003056585.1 Lecanicillium sp. MT-2017a
GGTGGGGGGGGGGGGCGCCGATGGATTGAGCGAGGGTGGGTTGATGATGCGCACCCTGTGTAAGTAAAAAATAGGGGACCGTGGGGATTATTTAATAAAAGGCCGTAAATAACCGGACCAACGGGCGTAAAAAGGTTTTAAAAAAATTGGAAAAATTTTAAATTGGAAAACCTTGCCAAAGAAAAACAAAAAAAAAAAAAAAAAAAAAAAAAAAAAAAAAAAAAAAAAAAAAAAAAATTAAAAAAAAAAAAAAAAAAAAAAAAAAAAAAAAAAAAGACATTAAAATACGTGTCTATATATTTATCTCATACTTTAATCTCCAGTGATTACCTATTGATAGCGTTATACTGCTTGGAGATGGGAATAATGGAGCGCTACCCTGCCCAGATCCATATGGCGCTGACATGGCTGTCGTGGTCAAAGGCTGTTGTAGGGCGACAGCCATGAATGTCCTTGTTTCGTCAAGGGCCAGTACTGGTAGTCGTGAAGCTATGATTCCTGTCTTTCTCTAATCAGGAAACTAAAGAATGTCTATTTTGAGTTTGCTCTTTGCTTGAGCTTATCTCAACTCTTCTTACCTAGTGTTCATACGATCAAAACTCTTATTCTACCTTTTTCCACTCCGCCTACCGCTGGAAGACAAACGCAAAGGCACCGTCTTCCGCAAGCTTATACTTCCTGTAGCCATGTAAAGCTTAATTTCAGTTTAGAACACGGTGAACAGGAAAATATATCCTTGCTGTCAAGTCAGATACCGATGCACGATCCGTTCCTGACTTCATCTCGCCTACTCCGCTATATCCACCATACCAGCAGCCGGGACACTCATTCGTGAAGATCGAATCGATCGAGCCACATATCAATACTATTAAACACACCGCATGATAGCGCGAACGGCTGTTGTATTCACACCATGACAAAATCCACAAACAACCCCCGGGCAACACCCAAAGAACAGATGGGTACAAGCCAGTACTTCACAATAGCCACGAGGGTGGTGAAAGCCCCCTTGCACGAATACGATTGCTCATTGTCAAGATCCACATCATACAGCCGCTTGTGATGAGCATTGGGAGTCGTTGCAAGAACGCTTATGCCCCTGCTGCATATGTCACCTCGATGAGGGTTTCATGTATGCATCAGTGCGAGAACTCGAGTTGAAGGCGACGGCAACGAATGAGCCCAGGCCCAAGACAGAGGAAGAACGGAACGGGAAGGATAAAGGGAGAAGGGAGATGAGCAAAGAAGAAAACAACAAAGAAGCATCTGCAGTCGAGAACCCCCTCAAAATACCGTAAGTCTTGTTGTGACACATTCACCTACAGAGCTCACTCACATTCTTCCCGCTGGCAAGTAGTGAGCACAGCTACGGTGGCGGGACTTGATAGTCGACACAACTTTCTTGATTTAGAAACGACGCCTGCACTCGTAGATGGATACATCATATTGGACCTATTATTAAAAGTACACGAGGGCTTGCCCATCGCATCTAACCAAAGCCAAGCCTCCCAAATGCCGGCACGTATAGCTGGCTGATATGGCTGCAACTCAACCAATAGCCAAACAGGTATAATTGAAACATGGACAAGAAAAGAAAACGCCTTCCCTGTAAACAGGACATCCTTCTATGAATGATGGGTCTATGCAAACGTCATGGAAATCTCCTTCTCCTTGCCAAAGTCTTCGTCATCCGGGTCTCCCCACGGGTCGTCTAGCTGCAGGTTCGGCAGCGTCTGCGACGATTTCAGTCCCGGTCGCACTGTCTCGTCTCCCATAGCGCCGGTCGGTGCAGAGTCGTCAAACGACGTATCAAACGTCATCTGCACCTCGTCCTCCTCATAACCTGGAGTGGAGTGGTATGCAAGCCCTGTTGCGCCAGCGGCTGTTGCGCCGGCAACTGCACCAGTTGCCGCTCGACTTGGGCTGTGAGACTTGCTCCTATCAGATCGGATCGGCAGCGCTTCTGCGCTCTGTGTTTCTCGCAGCGAATCTGTATTTTGCAGCCGCGTTACCGGCGTGGACACTGATGATGATGATGCCGCCATCGACGGAATATCCAGCTTCATCGGTGGCAGCGTAGACTTGATTTCCTTGATCTGCAGAAGATCAGGGTCTTCATTATGCTGCTGGGCCTCCCTGGCCAATTCGGCCCGGATGGCGTCGATATCAAACAGCACACCGTGGCTGCCGTTCTTCTCCGTCTTCTCTCCGCCTGCAGATTCTTCATACACTTCCCACTCCTGTCGCTCGGCCTTCTTTCGGCGGCCAAAGATGCTAAACTTGTTTCCTTTGTTCGCCTTGCCTTCCTTTTCCAGCTCCTTGCGCGCCTCCTCGATTTCGTTGATCAGCTCTCGCTGCCTCTCTCCGTGGTTTTCCGGATCCGGGTCTTCGATTTCACTAAACTCTTCGCTCGTCACGTTCCAACCACATTGCATCAGGAGTTTGGGCATGGCTGTTCGATAATCCATGTGTCCGTTGACATGTTCTGTGACGTCCATGTTTTCGATCCACGGGCAGTCTTCAATTGGCGCAAGGCCGGCAACCTTCCGGATACCACCATTGGTAAGCCGAAAGAGGTAACCGAGAATCCAGTCGTTTTTATTGTAGCCGTTAAGGAATCGCCCTGACACCACTGTGCGTGCGCGGATATACTCTTCCTTCTTCACGACAACAGGTGATCCAAACAGGTACACGTTCTGCACCAGGCCGTACGCGCCTTTCTTTGCCAATTCCTGGAGGCACGAGAAGATGACCCTCGATCCCAGCGAGTATCCAACAAGGGTAATAGGCCGAGTGCCAAGGCTGCGCTCGATCAAGGAATCAGCAAGGATGAGACCAGCTGACGTAGCTCGATCAAGCGAAACCGCCCAGGGATTGTCAATGAGGTACGATAGCTTTGTCAAGACTAGCGGAAGCTGGAGAGCAGCCATCAAACTGATAAGAATGGTGTTACCCAAAACCTGTTGCAGACCTTGAGTGAGAGCCTGTGTATATCGTTAGCATAAACGGACATCATATACCCTGATACAAGAGGAGCATGCCTACCTCTGTCGCTAGAATGTTGATAGTGTCACCCATACTCCTCAACATCTCTGGCTCCCATAGCACCGAGTAAATATCACCCATAATCGGGTCAATGGTACTGAACGGTAAACGAACGTCGTCCATTTTGCCAGTAAGCCATCCAGCTACCGTAACCACCAGATTTACGCGTTTGTTGTTGTGCAGAGGGCGGTATTCAAAAGTCCTGACAGCGCCGGTTCGTCGATTTGCTGCGCGACCTCCAATCAGGCCACCAGATGCAGCTGCAGAAGAGGTAATGATGGCTGCTCCGCCGGCACCAGCCAGGAAACTGCTGGTACCACCAACGCCAATAGTTGTGAATCCTGCCGCTAGACCAGCACCAATAACAGGGGCCAGCAGGCCGGCGGAGAGGCCAATGACGAGGCCGCCGCCAACTGTTGCCAGGCCCATCATAACATACCTGCGCTTCAACGCTTCTTTTCTGCGGACTTCCATGTGCGAATCCTCGTTCCAGTCCTCTTTTTCGGCGGCCTGTTGCATTTCCAAGGCATCAGTTACTCGCTTCTCGAAGCGGCAAATCTCCAACCAGGAAATATCCAGCATCTTGGCGACTCTCTCAAGCAAGATTCTTGATCGGGCATCGTAGACGGAGTCGGCAATTAACACCAAGAACAGGTCGCATAGTACGGTCCAGCGGAGATCAATGTCAATCTTGGCAGTGTCGGGCATCTGCGAAGGAGTCGTAACCTCGGGCGCCTCTTGATTCTCCTCACTCTGGTATGGCGGGGGAGCCTCTGCAGGTAGCTCATCCTCGGGGTCTGGGGGAGGACTTGCACTTGAGTCTTCCTTCTTTTCGGCCATTGGGTTCTGCACTCTGGCATTGGCTAACAGCACTGGTGTCAGATCTGCGGGCTGTACACCATGGTCGGCGAGCTGCTCAATCATGACTTGCTCCGCCTCGCTAATTTCCATGTGCGCATACAAGCGCATCATCATCTTCTGACCCCACATCTTTGTGTTTTCCGCAGAGGTGTTGACGAGCTTCTTTATCTTCTTGGGCGTCTCCAAGTTCTCGCTTTCCTTTGTGAGTGTGGCTATCTCGAGACGAACGACACCAACATATGCTATCCTCTGGCCTTCGGTGAGAAGGTCTTTGGTGGCCTGCATCTGCGAAACAGCATCCCTTGCGTCTTCGTCATTCATGTCGGTTCCGTTGACGTCTTTGAACAGGTATTGGGTATTCTCATCCATGCTGGTCGCTGACTCGGCATCTTCGTCCATCAAAACTCGCGTGTAGCCTTTTCCAGCGCCGCCCAGACCGCCGTAGCCATACTCTTCAATATCCTCCTCCTTCATTTCTCGCGCAACAAGTTTATCGTCGTCGTTGTACATGTCGTATCGAGCAAAGGACGGCATCTCCTGCCATCCTTCATCCTCGTCCGCTTCGTCCGCTTCCGGTGGCAGCGACAGCTGTTGGTGCGAGAATTCTGAAACGCCGACGCCATTGCTGACGGTGCTGGTGTTGCGGCTATGCGCAACCTTTGGATGTGCGCCAGAGTCGCCGGCTTGGAGGTCCTGGCTCGCTCGAGTTTGCTCAGTGGATGTTTTAGGTCCGTCTGCATCCTGACTGGGACGGTCGGTGGTGTCGAGTTTGGGTGTAGGTGCTGGGTCGGCTGCTTCGGCACCGACTTCTTTGGAAGTAGTGGCAGTATCGGATGGTTTCGGGGTGGTGGCACCTGGAGTCGGCGTTGCAGCACCAGATTTGGCGTGCGGCGTAGGGGTTTGGGTTCCTGGGGTATCCTTGTCGTCTTTTGAAATGTCGTCTTTTGAAATGTCAAGGTGTTTCTTCTCCTGCTTGGTCTCCTTCTCGGTTGGTGCCTCAGCGGAGTCGGCGGCTTCTATTTCTGACTGGGCATCTTTAAAATCAGCGTCGTCTGTATCGCTATCGCTATTTGAATCGGCGGTTGCTTTAGGAGCAGCCTCGGTAACCTCGGATGGCTGTTGTGGTTGCTGTGCCGGCTTTTCCTTGTCGTCGCCTCCCTTGTCGCTGCTGGTTGCGTTGACATCATCCTGCTTCGGCGTCTCGATGGATTTCTCGGCGGTGTCATCCTGTCCGGACTTGTCTTCGACCGGCGGAATATACTTTCGAATCGGCAAGCCAAACTCGTCAAACTCGGTCTGCATCGTGGATTGCGTCTGCGCGGCGGTCTGCTGGGGTGTCGTCATCGCGCCGTTTGGACCTCCTTCAGGAGCAGCGACACCGTTTGCGGCGCCGTCAGTCTTGCTCCCCGCCATGTCTGCTGGGAGGGCAGCGAATTAAGAAAAAGAAAGAAAAGAATACTAGAAAATAAAAGTCTTGTTTATTGCTTATGCGTTCACGTCCTCATTCCAATTTGGCTCCTCGCGGGCTAATCGGACGGGGACGTGATCAGATCATGATGATCAAAGAAGGAGGGCGGGCGACCGGCCCAAGACAGGAGAGTTGGCTATGAAAAAAGGGCGGGACCAAAAGGCCGTGGTTAGATTGAGCCTCCGCCACGGAAAATGTTTGAACGCGCCGCGCGGCGCTGCCAGCCGGCCTGTCACTACCGGCCCTGCAGATGCTAGCGCCGCTAATTTTAAGGAAGGGGGGAGAGGGGCGTGGGGCAATTGGCGACCTCCCTTGGCTGCCCTGAACCATGGTGCGGTACTCTGCCGATGCCCGATGTAACACCATCAACGCTGCATATCAACTTCTACTAGGTTGCTACTTTGTATTCATGAGCTTCTCTCCAGTAGTAAACACGATGCATTTCTGCATCGCTTCAATGGCAAAAGTACATCGCCGAGCGAAGAGCCTGCTACAGCTGCTACACTGAATCGTCATTCTCAACTTGATCAAAGGCAGGTCACTCCAATGTTCTATCCTCTCTTTGCAAATGATAGACGCTTTAAATGCATTTCTCCCGAGCTAGCTGTGGTCTTGGCACTGTCTCAACGTAGACGTTGTTGTAACCGGGGTATTTTGTCTAGTATTTTGTCCAGTATTTCGCTCTGGTATACGATGCGCTTTCCAACATGCCTATATACAACGCTGCGATTCAGCTCTTTCAGACTACTACTAAAGCGGCAAAGATTTATTCTTCATCGCTTCCGCCTCCCGCAGCTTCACCTGCGTCGTCACCATCCTCCCTCTTCCCCTTGCCGCCTCGACCTCTGTTCCGCCTCTTGCGCTTCGCTGGTTGCTCTTGCGACGTTTCCTCTGACCTTGTCTCCTTTGGCGTAGCCTTGGCCGCATCGCCCGTCTTCTTCTTCGACTTCTTTACCGAGAGCGGGTTCGGCTCCTTTGGCCCACCGTATTTCTTCTTCTTCTTTTGTTCATCGCCAGCCTTGGCTGCCGCCGCTGATTTCGATCCTTCGTCTTGCTCATCGTCGCTGCTGTCGCCGGCGGCGCCATCAGTCCTCTTTCTCTTTCCAAGGTTGCTTCGAATCTCGGCGCGGAACTTGGCTTTTTCTTCCCGCGCGCGGACCTGCGCGCTGTCGTCTGCCATGGGCTCGAGGATCATGACGCTTCGCTTGATGTATATCAACGGCACAGCGCGCACTCCTCGCAGCGCTCTGCGGACTTCCTGGCTCTGACTCGCCACGACGTATCGATGCTTGTTCTGGCCCGACTGCTTGGGGTCGACAACGGAGCTTAGGCATTCCAGCGTGCTGAGCGGTTCGGGGTACTGGTCTGGGTGATGGCCGCAGCGTCGACGCTCGTAGTTCTTGGCCACTTCGATGGCTTCGCTTGCGCTTGGCTCCTTGTTTCGGGCATATAACTTTCGGATTTCGCATTGGGTAATCACTGCGCAAAGGTCAGTACTTCTGCTGCTGCTCAAACTGTGGTCGGCGTGTGCTTACTCGGCTTGGCTTTGCCATGTACTGTTCTCTCCAAACCAGCAGCAAGGTCCATCTTGAATCTACACGAATCTTGGACCATTTCGGCATCCACTGGCGATATGTGTTAGCTATCACAACCGGCTAAATGGGTTCGTGGCCGAAATGCTTACCCAGAACCTGGTACGGCTCGCGGAACCCAAATGTCATGCAATATTGCTCCATGAGCTTGCGATATTGTTTTGACCGTTTGCCTCTCATCTTGGCTATTTAATATGCAGGATCTCCCGAGTAGAATTGAATTTGTCGAGCAAGGACGCCGTTGTAGCAGCACCGAGAAGCTTTTGCGCGGGTTGGAGGTTGGACCAGCGCCTGGCAAAATAAATTTCTTATCGCGTTTGCACTTCAGGCCTGGCACGTGCGATAAGCTGGGCGGTCTCTCAGTGGTGGTGGGGCCAACGCCGGCCCCCAAGATCCGGCCGTGTGGGCGTCCGAGACCCACCGGTTTGGATCGTCGGCGTATTGTGTTCGCCTCGAAATGATTAGCGATGTAGATCAGAGACGAGCTTCTTCATGCCTTGTCTGAATATATATAGATTGTAAATACAAAGCGCTGCTATATAATAATAACTGATATATATATATATATATATAGTCTTTAGGCAGGACTCTAGTAGACACACTCAAGCGCCGAATCTTGCTCCCATCGGCCCCGCAGAACATGTAGAAGACTTCCGTACCTCTACGATATCCCTATTAATACCCTAAATATTCAGACTTTTGCCAATAAGCACACCTGTCGTTGTTGGCATCATCTACAACCGCTCCATCGACGGTCTCCGGTCCGAAAGTGTTAATCAAGGCCTTGTCGCCGTACACAGGCCATTCCGGCAGCGGCGTCTCGCCGCCCTTGTCATTCGGATTCCCACCCTTGACAAACTTGGTGAAGTAGCGCTGCATCTGCACCGCGAGCTCCGGGTGCTCTACTCCCTCCGTCTTGCCATGCCAAAAGGTATATGGAACATCGTCGGCATGCGCAGCAGGCGGCACCTGGAACCGATAATTGTAGGTATTGTTCCCTTGCGCGAGTCCCAGGTAGCGTGTGTTGCACACAAATACCATCTCGGCGACCAGCAGTGCAGCACGGGCATTCTCATTGCTATACAGGTCCGTCTCCGCGGGCGGCGGGTACACATCCGTCAACATGTAATCGAGGTCGGAGTCTTTGAGGTGCGGCAGCAGCCTGCGAATCAGCGGGACGAACTTTTCCTCCGTATCCAGCTTCGGGGGCACAAAGAACGCCGTCTCGTTGGAGTTGTGTCCGGCCATGATGTCGACAGAATAGTCGAATTTGCCCTCGTGCAGGAGCACGGCGGGCGGCTTGGCAATGTACCCTCCGTCGACACTGGGACCGAACGTGTACAGGCTCTCCGGCGACCTAAAGACAGTCTCGACATTGATCTTGTTCAGCGTCTCGTAGTCGAGCTGCGCAAGCTCAGCAGCTGTTGTGATGGTTTTGCCGGTTATGCTGTGAGTGGCGTTGAGGACGCGGTTCCAGACATTTTTGTTATCCACGTCCAGGGTGAATGCACCGCTCTGGCTGATGGCGCGCTGGAACGGAGCCTTTTTGGTGCCTCCTTCTGCTGTAAGATGGTAGATGATGCTACCGCCGCCAGCAGACTCACCCATTACGGTGACGAGGTCAGGGTTCCCGCCGAAGAGATGAATGTTCTTTTTTATCCTGGGCAGATGTTATCAGCAAGCGTTGATCTTATATAACAAAGGCGGGAATTCTTACCACTGGAGAGCCAGCAGTTGATCTTGCAAGCCGACATTGGGGAAGACGCCGTCTACCTCATTGAGGAACCCAAACAGGCCCATTCTGTAGTTGAGTGCCACGTACACTATCCCGTCTGATCCATCAAGCTGCGAGCTTGCAATAAGTCCAGATGGATTGTAAAAGTCTGTTGCCTTTTGACCTGACAATACGTGTCAATACCCTCTGCAGTATCTCGAACGAGCCTCCGCAACTCACCGAAAACATAGCCGCCACCGTGAATCCAAACCAGGACAGGTGCTACACGAGCAGGTCAGCATCAAATTCACACAGCTTGCTTTATAACCGGGGCTGCAAACACACCTCCGTTGGTTCCACCGTTGCAATTAGACTTCGCATGCGTCTTTTCATAAACAGCTTGTGGCACAACGACGTCCAAGAGAAGACAATCTTCGACACTATTGGGGGCATAGCCCCTGATGTCCCGCAACTCTTCGGCAGTTGTGTTGGACATGGCCGCTGCATTCTCTAGACTCCACTCTGGATATGCCTGGGGACACTGAGGAGACATAGAGTCGCCATCGTTGACGGTGCGGCTCACAGTAGTTGGTTCTACAGCAGGCTGGAAACGATGCTTCTGGCCCAGTGGTTCCGAGTAGTGGATGTTGTTGAAAGAGTAGTATTTGCCCGTTTCCTGCAAATGATTTGGCCTACTATTAGTCTTTTCATTTTCAATGGCGGTGGTCTGTTATGGAGGCATCTCACATTCACTTTTGCCTTGTGCAGCGTATAGCCGAGGTCAACAACTGGCCCATCACTAGACGCATTGCTAACGGCAACACCGGAGCATTCGGCGGCTATCACAGCCACCACGAACAAGGCCTTGTGAAGCATCATGTGCTGTATAGACTTCAGCCCAATTGATGCAAGAGAAAGCTTGCAAGCAATGCGATGAATGGAGGTGGAGAGATCAGCTTCACGGAAACCCCTGGCGACGGGTCACTCGTAAACATAGGCAAGGTTACATTGCCCGTTAGTCTCTTTTGTTCGCTAGCGCTTGACTTGCTATGTGCTTCGCCTGGTTGCGCTAGTGCCTCTTCTACTCTACAAGGTACTTGCACCCTCGGACAATTATAACAATCGAAAACAACGTTTACATATACTAAAACCCGAGCACATAAACACGTCATAGTGGTTTCCTCGACCACCATACGCACCATGCGGTCGACTTCTTGTAGAGTCACCACGTGTTACGCACGAAAAGACGAAGCCTTGCAGTAAAGTAGAAAATTATGTATATCAATCTCCAAGGTCGGAAACAAATTAGCTCCTAATCTCCTCTGTAGATACAAAACTCGCTATGATAGCCATGAATATCATTAAAATAATAGTTTCTTTTCAATAGTCCCGGATAGTTATATTCCCATGCCTTATGTATCCTTGTTTTTTATAAAATTGTCTTTTACTACCGCTCTAAACACCAGGGCGGGTAAAGCCAGCGCCTTCGGGCCAGTTGCCAATAGCGCCAGGGTCGCCGCCGATGCGCACAAACACACCAACAGCAGGGACGCCACCGTCCAAGACGAAGAACTGGTACCAACCGGGCGGCGCAATGTACTTGCCGGGCGGCGCCGTGACGGTGCAGGACGTACCAGCGCACGAGACGGCGGGGAACAGGGTTCGCGCACCCATGGAGTTGCCGTGGGTGCTAGAGACGGAGCCCAGCAGCGACGCGGTGATGGCGCCGTTTCTGGCGCCGGCACCGAGGCTGAAGGTGATGCTCTGGCCATAGTTCCAGTCCTTGTTGGACATTGTGAATGAAGGACGGGGCTTGCCGGAGAGGAGATATGGCGGGGTGAAGGTCTCGACACGGTACTCTTGCGGGTTCTTGCCGTCCTGGGGGTCAGAGCCGGAGACCAGGACGCGGCCGTCGAGAAGGGTGATAGCCTCGGAGTGGTACATTCTGGCGACGGTGGTGTTGGCCATGACAGTGATGCGGTGGCCGATGGGCTTGGCAGGGTCGTACAGCAGGGCGTTGAGGTTGGGGTTCTCGCCGAGACCGAAGCCTGCCACGCCGTGTTGCGCGCCGTTGAGGATCACGTACGTGCCGTCGGGGAGCGGGGACATGCAGGTCATGACACGGGCAGAGGGCATGCGCTCGAGAACCCACTCCGGGTTCGCTTCGTCAGGGTTCATGCTGACACAGTTGTCCAGGGCATTGGCGTTGCCCTCTTGCGAACCACCGCAGATGAGAACACCGAGGGGAGCTGTGAAGGGTGCGTACTGGGGAAGCAAGACGGCGGTACCCTCGAGAGGATACGTGCGGCCACCCATGGGGTTGTTGACAGCGCCGGGGATGTTGGGCAGGGTGCGGATAGTTTCAAAGGTATTCTCGTCGAGGATTCGCGCCTCGTTCCAGTAAGCCACAAAGATGCCGCCAGAGGGAAGCACACAGGTGAACGGGTACAAATTGTTAGGGTCGGTTCGCTCCAGCCACTCCATGTACAGAGGCGCGGTGCCGGTATAGGGGAGAATCTCGAGACTAGGCACGGGAGCGCCGTTGGAGCCTTCTTCACCGCCGATGACGAGAATGGAACCATTGGCCATGTTCATGGCAGTTGGGTACCAGCGTCCAGCCTGCAGCTTGAGAGTGTTGACGTCTTCCTGCCAGTCATTTGTGCCGGGGGTGCCAGGGGAGCCATCAGGAGTGTAGAGACGAACACCATATGTCGAGGCGCCGGACCAGCCACCAACATTGAGCTGGCGACCGGCCTTATCGGGGAGGGTAACGCCGGCAGCACAGAAGATGTCGGTCTTAACGTGCATCGGTCGCCAGGCAGCTGCGAAGTCGTCGAGCAGAGAGAGATCCAGTTCGTAAGCACCAGTCGAGTTGGGCGGGCCGGTGCCCCATTTCTCCAAAAAGGTAACCTTGCCGTTGACAGCCTGTGAAGTGATGAGAGGGATGCAGACACCGCCAATGAGGAAGTCGTATGAGCCAGCGGCGGCGGTTCCGTCCTCGGGGAAGTCCCAAGAATAGAACGGCTCGCCTGTCCAGAAGTACGTCGTGAGTCGAGAGCCACCACCGCAGATGGCGGAGGCGTCTCCGGCGCAAGGGACACCACAATCAGACTCGGCAACCTTTTCAGAGCCGGAGGTCTGGATGTTGGCCGGGTCGCCACAGTAGCACTCCTGTCCATACTCGAGACCGGCAGCCATGTAGCCAAACTTGGCACACTGGTCGAGGCACATCTTGGGGGTCATGACATCCGGGTAGAAGAGCTGCCAGAAAAAGGTTCGCTTCTGGTTGACATTGTCCAGGTAGCAGCCCTGATAGGCCCAGTCGCCCACCGTGGGGATAGGAGCCGGAGCGGCCCGGACGACGGGCTCACCAAGAGAGAGGATGCTCATTCTGTTACCGCCGCCACAGATCTGGCTGGGATCACCGGCGCAAGGAGTATTACACTGAGATTCGGAGTCGGCCTTCTTTCCACCGTTGACAATGGCGTTGCCGCAGAAGCACTGGCGAGAGTATTCGGCACCGGCGATGGTGTATCCAGCAGCAGAACAAGCTTGGGCACAAGAGGCCAGGGTCATTTCGGGGTCGTCGGGGAGCTGCTCGTTAAGAATACGGCCATCGACCCCATCGACCCAACACCCGTATGCAGCCCAGCCCTCAGGCAGCCCTGTCGCAGCCGGAACTGCAGACGAGGTTGTAGTGGGTGCGCCGGTGGGAGGCGGCGTCGTGATAGTGGAGCCGGGATCGTCCCCTTGCGTGTACACCGACAGGCGGTCGCCGGCCCCGCAGTAGTCGCAGTCAAAGCCAGCGCACCGCATGCTGCACTGGGACGCAACCACCTTTGTGGCGCCGGTGTTGAGCTGGTTCCCGCAGTAGCACTCGCGGCTATACTCGACGCCAAAGTAGGTGAACCCTTGGCAGAACGCGGCGCAGCTGGCCAGCGTCATGTCATCGTCGGCGTACGTCTGGCCGCTGAGCGCCCGCCCGGCCGTGGCCTCGGTGTAGCATCCCAGAGACGTCCAGCTGCCGACCGTTTCCGGCTGCCCGGGGCACTCAGCGCGCGACGTCTCGACAGGGTCGGCGCTGGTGGTGGCAGTAGGCGTGCTGTGTAAGCCAAAAGAGGATTAGTTTCATTAAACTGATATGGGCGCAGAATGCGAGCGGACAAGGGACAAAGACACAAGTAACAAAAACTGAACCCGGGCAAAGGTCACAGCGTGACAATACACAGCGAGGGGAAAGTGGCCTGGGCCAATAGCAGGAGTCCAAAGCCCAACAGCAAGCAGCAAAAGGAACCAAGCACAGCGCAGCAAAAGCAATGTATGCATGCATGCAGGCAAGCATCAGGTCGCTCGGGTCCCCGTGTAAGTCCAGAGTAGGGTGCGGTGGGTGGATGGGGCAGCGGACGGGACGGCCAGCTGAGACTGCGGATCAGGCACACAGGCCGAGCTCTTCCCAAGCTGTCGCCAGGGGCCCAACCTATTTTTGCTTTTTTCCGTTTTTTTTTTCCTTTCAGGTTCTTGGGTGGGTACGCGTAGGGTGGCCAGGCGTATATGCATGTCCCGGGGGTAGGCCGCATGTCTCGCCCGATGTCTCAGCGACGGTGAAAGCCAGCTCGCTCACCAACTGGTGCGATGCCAAAAACAGAAACAATGGCAAAAGAAAAAAAAAAGGCAGGACGAAATTTTCGAAAATATGACAAAGAAAAAAAAGAAGTCTCATTAGACTGTCACGTACCTGATGGGGGTTGTCGTGTACTTGAGCTTGTTGCTGTACATGTTCAGACGGCTGCCGCCGCCGCAGTACTCAGAGCTGTTGCCATTGCAGAGCATATTGCAGCCCGAAGTAGCCGGTCGGGCACTGTTAGAGATTGTATTGCCGCAGTCTGCCGACGTGGTTCGAAAAATTAGTTCCGATTGAGCCATGCAAGGGTTGGGGTGCAGTCAGCTTGTCGTTCCACTTACAGCATTCGCCGCCATATTCGGCACCAGCCAGCACATATCCAGCCTTGTCACAGCCGTCAATGCACTTGGCAATGGTCATCTCCGCGCTGGGAACAGAGCCCAGAGCAAATGAAAGTGCGCGGCCATTGGTACCTTCGCTGTGGGCAGGCAGAAGCGTGTTAGTATCATCATCACACAACGCCAGCAAAGCCGGTTTGGTGCCAGAGAACGTACGTGTAGCATCCCATAGAAACAAAGTCACCAACACCAGGATTCTCCGACGGCCCAGTGACCTCATTCGTCTTGTACAAGGTCAACCTGTTGCCGCCTCCGCAGGGCTGGGCGTTGTTTCCAGCGCAAGGAGCAGAGCACTCGCTGGCATCTGTCTCGACACCACCAGTAGCCAGCTCGGAGCCGCAGAAGCACTCGGTAAAGTATTCTGTTCCGGCGTATGCGTAACCCTTGCCGAAGCAAAAAGTCGTGCACATTTCGTTGGTCATTTCCGCATTGGCTGTGGAGGCATCTCCAATCGTTCGGCCAGCCACGTCACTGTTCACCAGTCAGCCGCTGCAGGAGGGCGTACTGCGCACATCTGCCTCTGTGAGCGCAATATCCGATGCATTCAAGTACATACATGTAGCAGCCTTGGTACTGCCAGCCATTCTCAAATTCCGGCGGTGCCACGAGGTCACGCTTCGCAATGGAGCTGGCCTGCACAAAGCCCGAAGCAGAGAGCAGCGCCAGGGGCAGCAGCGAGGTAGCGGAAGAGGTCCTCATTTGCTGCAGATGATCGACCACAGAGGTCCAGCAACTTGGGAGCCGTCGCAAGGGATGTGTATGTGTGTGCCCCTCCTCGGCGGGATATGGGGTAACAAAAGAACTCTTCTCGAAAACGAAAGAAGGGAGAAGGGCAATCGACAAGAGAGGGACGTTAGCGAATAGACAAAAGGAGAAGGAGGGAGGAGGATCACAACGACAGCTGGTCCAGCATCGTGGGAGCCCGGGCCAGCTCATATATCTATGTACTTTTTCAAACCTACGAATACGGCTACGACAACGACCTGGCTTGCCTGCTCGTCCCTGTCAGCGGGTTCACGGCACAGACGCCGAGGCGTCTTCTTGTCTAGTGTAGGAATAGACCCAGAAGAGGGGACCCAGAGAGGTAGCAATACCGGTGGCGTCTCCCCATGCGCACACGCACCGTCCGGCGTGGAGCCAAGAACGGGTTTATTGGCAGGTGAAGCAGACGGATGGCGCGGGCGTGCTGTGCGTGGTCCTGTCATCGTAGCAGCGGGTGCTCCCCAAGCTCGTAAAAAAAATAAAAATAAAAAAAAATAAGTAATAAGCTGGGCAAACTCCATGCACTAGCCCGTGCCAGAGGATAAACAATGACAAGCCCTGCCAGACAAGGGGGTCTCGTGCTTGGTGTTGTGGGCTGGCGGTGGTCTGTGGTGGTGCAAAATGGCGCTGTCCGCAGGTGGGTGGTGCGTGGGGTCCAGGCGCAGGGGCAGCGACTGCACCGCCCGTTCCGTCAAGTCCAGTCAGGTCGAGAGAGTGACAGAACGGGGCGAAGGATGGGATCAGATCGCAAAGGCCACAAAAATGGCACAAACGACAATGGCAGCTCTGCTCCACTGAGGCGCCAGAGCTGTGTTGGAGCTGAGCTGTTGTGGTGGGTGAGCCTCCAAATGCCAGTGCCAGGTGGGTGGGTAGTGGCGGATGAGATGGAAAAGCTGGCTTGCCTCTTTGTACATTTTCCATCTCGGTAATAAGAGTACTAAGGAATATGGTGCTGGGACGGTAGCATTCAGAAGGCCCCTTCGGCGTCGGTGGCGCACTTGTACATGGTAGTGGCGTGAAGGATGGTGGATTGCCATGCATCAACTTGCATATTGGCGCCTGGGAAGAATACGAGCAGCAGTTTCTGGCCATGCTGCCGTTGAACCGGCTGCTACAGTACTACCTTGACTGCTTGTGCTACCATACGAGTAATTCCGACGTATGGTACGGACTACAAGCACTGCCGATACGGGATATGCCTCCCCAGCTTTTTACTGTGGATGGAGCTTGGACAGACATCCTTCTGAAATGATAACCTCTAGGCTGATGGTGACACCAGAAAAGTCGTGCTACAGTCTAATTAAACCCATCTGCAATGAACAGACGGGTCGATGTCGTTGTCCGGCGTCGATCCCGGGCCCTAAATCTGAGTCGCCCTCGACTAAATGATGGGCCCAAAAGGCATGTCCCGGTGGCGCTTTAACAATGGATTGTAGTTGCTGGCCAGTGCAAGTCGTATAATACTTTGCACACCGACCAATGGATGGATCCTTCCGGGTCCAATGAGCCTTGCTCGTATAATGTCTTCAGGTCTACTTGTCTCACCTTGCCTGTCTCAACACCTCAACGCTAGTCATATCGTCAAGGTGGGTGCCGTGTTTAAAGCTCCGTCCGGGGCATTTCTGCAGACAGCCTCCGCGCCACCATTTGTCTCGGCTCTTGGCTATCCAGTTGTGCGATACGGACAAGAGCTAACCAAGACAAGCGGAAGATAACGAGGTGGTGCGCAATGGTGCGCAGCTTGGGTTGAGAGGGCTCGTCCCGTTTTTCGGCTTTTTTTATCTGGTCCTTGTTACTCTCCCTTCTATGGACGTACCAGTGTCTCCGCTTCTAGGCCTCGTCGTCGTGGCGGTGGTGCTCTGTTCAGTGAGGCTGATATCGACCCTAGGCGCCATTCGGCATCGCCTTTGCCCGGGGCTGAGAGGGGAGGGGAGATTGGCCTTGTCATCCGTTCTTTTTTGTCCGTCGGTGTCTGCGTCGAAGCAGCTCATATTCGGTCAACAGGACTAGGTTGCAAGGTACAGTTCGACATTGTATACTACTCTGCCCACGCTGATGCGCTGTACCCTCTACGCCATACTAATTGCAGTGGTGATCGCTCCATAAAGCACACCAGAAAAGGTCGCCTAGCGATCCAGACCCGTCTTCAAGGGTGGACGCAAGATTAGTTCAGGTGACTCGGCGGAAAGCCGCCCGTCTAACTGCCATGTACCAACCGGTTCGCGCTAGGGTACGTGCGGGCAAGCCCACTGCAAAGCTGTGGCTACCACGCAAGCGCCGGGGCTACATACTACGTACGAACCTGTTGCGACGCTATTCCGTAATGCGGGCCGGGAAGAGCGGCTAAAAGATCTTTGTTCGTAAAACATTCCATTTTCTTGACTAGCTGGTCAAAAGTCCCCGACCAGACTGGAAGGTCCGTACGAGTAGACCGTACAATGGCATGGGGCTGATAAGTTCAGGTTATGATGCAGTTCAGCCTCGATGAAAGACGAAAAACTCGCCGGTACCTCACCAGGCAAGCACCCCAGTTCCGCTTTCTGTTAATTAAGGGTCTTCCCCCAAACGTGTAGCCGCTATGGTCCCGGCAGACAGAAAAAGGCTGGCGCCACCACCCACACTCGCCCGCCACCGACGCTATAATTGGCGAGTCAATCAGGCTTCCCGGCGGCCCCCCTGGCGATTACTCAGGGCTCGTTAGATTACCTTTCTATCTGGAGGGGCCGTCCTTTGAGTATTGGAGCCTTCGCTTCTGGTGATAGTGTCGTGCTAGAGCCTGGTCATACCGCGCCATCGGTGCAGCAGACTCGGCCAATATAAAAGAGGCGTCATCATGTCTCTTACGATTTACACGGCGGGTGCTACGATTCTTACAGAATTGATGCATTGATGCAGACCCTGCGCAGCCTGGCTGGGCCTAAACGCATGGTACATGACGCACGAGAGAGGCAACCCTCCTGCAATAATGCGGCCATCCTATATGCATCAAGCTCGGGAAAACGGCTTGAGAAGTGGGAATAAGACGCACTGCATCCCTTGTTTGTGTTGCGCCTCCCCCAGCCGGCACCAAAATGTAACCTCAGCCTGCCAAAGGATCCTCTGAATTGCTGCGTACTCCGCAAAAGCCATGTACTATGGTACCGCATGGGCAACAGGAAAACCTGCACACCGGAGGGATTTCAGCGTCACAGCTGTTGCGCCCGATGTAACTGCAAGCCCTTGGTTTGGCTGACATGCAGAGCCGACCATCCGATCTGAGTCCGTTCGCGAACTGTTGCCCTAAAACGTTCAGAGTACGAGCTAAAGAAGGGTCATGTAGCCCATTACCTCAGTGTCAAGCTAAGCTGGGTTGGTGCATGTTCGCGGACAAAATGCCCAGCCTGTGCCAATACAGGTGCTTTGATCTTGGCTGCCACAAGCTGCCGTCACCGAGTCTCCGTTTTCCCAAGTAATTGCTTTTCACTCGCCTTCCATAATGTACTTTTCTTCTTCTGGACATAGTGACACACCAGCTATCCCTACATAACCTAACTACTAGCCCAAAAAAAATCTCCAGATGTCACTCCGTGCTATTGTTAGAACCCCTTGACCTTGCATCTACCAAAGAAGCAAACATATCCAGTAAGCTGGATAGAGCTGGCCAGGACGACCTGCAAGACGAGTTTCTTGCGATTCGCCCGGAAAACATATGGCAATTGCCCAAAGGAAGAAAGTTTCTTCCGAGCAGCACTACGAGTAGTTCCATCAATTCCGCGGGATGCACAGCTGCACATTGTTGCGCCACCTGCAATGACCCTGCACGGCCGCGGCCCCATCAGTGTGCTGGCACAATATAGAGGTGTGGTGGAAAGGGGGCTTGCAGCTCGTATCGGCCTTCAGCCCCTCAACACGCCCTGGGCTCTCTTTCAAGGATGATCTTCATCTCTTTTCGGCCTCATTGCATGCGGAGCGAGCTTCCCCAAATGAGCCATTAACAACACCATCCTTGCTCCTGCCAGCCGACTTCAGCCGCAGCGGTGCCCTCCCCAGCCCAACCTCAGCCGTAGCCTGTTGGGATTGTTATCGCCAAACTGGGAATGATTGCCTAGAGTAGGGCTGAAGTTGCTGAAAATGCCGGAACACAAGCCACTGGGTTTTGTAGCACTTCAATTACATACAGCTTGTTCAGAAATATTGCAGCAGGATCACTACTGCATCCTGAGTTGTGCACGAAAAGCGGTGGAAGACGTTGTGGAACGTGGGGCGCTGTTCTCTGAAGGCGACGCCAAGACGCTCGTATAGGACAAACTTGGGTTTTCTGTCATGCTCAATAGGTACCAGGTAGAAAACGACATAGTTTCGTATCTGGCAGTAATTCTGTAATGGGCATTCGGAACTTCATAACAACGTAGAACTGCGGATTTAACATTGCTGCGTATGATGCTATGGATATACTTTTATACGCGACCAGCAAGAATCATAGGAAATACGAGTTTCTGTTTAACTACGCCAAAGCCAAATATTAACTATATTACTGCGTATTTGGACACATTATCTCGAATCTGCACCAGTACCTACCTAGTAAAAGTTTGGACTGTGACAATCACTAGTCTAGGGTAGGTCATTACTCTTGTACCACTGTCAGCAGTATTGCATGCAGCTCAAGATACATGATGCAAACTCCAGTAGGGGTATAAAATAGAATGAAATAGCAAATATGTATCCAAGAATAAAGAGGAGCGAGCCAGGGAACTGAAAGTCGCTAAGCATTCTGCGAATTATCGGCGGGCGTCCAAATGATAGCGGACTTAACTTAACCTTGGCTGTATGCATTCCCAGATCAAAGGTCAGATCGCAAAATCGATCTGCGAGAAAGGATCGAGAGTTTTGCTCCCGCGGACCACAAATATCACGGGTCTTTGCCCAAGAAACGAGAGACTCGGTGGTTAGAGTATCATCAGCTATGTGTGCAATACCGCTGGGAACTGGTTGCATGCGCCACTATCCTGACGATGTAATAGCAATGCCACGCACTCCATGAAGCATAGCAACGGTCAAGGTATTAAGTACATTTATGATTTAGCTTTTAGACTTGTGTTTATATAACGTGTTATATTCATTGCATTGAGAGGATGCCCATTTACTTTGGGGTTTACCAGGAGGAGACGGTCCGAGTGCCTTTGAACAAGCTGTTCCCCACAGTAGACAAAGCAATTGTTTACGAAAGATAACTGCTGATGCCGTTTAAATATCTGTATATATTCAGTTAAATGTACTCCGTACTGCATCGTCTGTTTTTATAGAGGCGTCATCCTGTCGCGTGACTCCTTGCGTTGCAGCAGACCTCTGCCCTGGATAGGAGCATCAAACTGGGAATTGGACCTCGGTATTTTCTCCATAATTTCTGCCGCTATTACGGAACAAAATGAGTGACGAGTGATCTTCAGACGTACTCGCACCGCGTCAAAAAAAAAAATTACATATTTCGCATAGCCTGAAAATAGAAGGTGAAATCATCAGAGCGACGGTGACTCCCGCGCTGCCCTTCCCCGCCTGTGGGGTTACCGCACCAGAACCGCGATATTGGCGGCTCGACATTGGTCAATTGCGCCCGCGCCACTGTAAGTTTGCACCAAGAGTGAGTCTTTCAGTGACTCACAGTGAGATTTTTGTAAGCCAACGCAGGTGGCGTTGCACCCACCATGGCCCAGAAAGGAAAGGCCCTGCCAACCACGCGCGCCAAACGGCAAGGCTCCACCAAACCGCTTCCAGCATCAAAATCGTCAAATACCCGGCCAAACGACGTCAGTTTGCTCAACGTCGTCTTTTGCGTTCTCAGCCATTCAGCAACTCCTTCACTGCCCAGCGCATATCTCGCGTACTATACGCCCCGATTACGCATTCACAATCACCAAAATCCCTCCAGCACCGCTGAACAGCGCTCCGCAAGACACAATTCCGTCAGCAGAGCCACTGTCAGCCTCGTTGCCACCTGCGGGAGGCACGACCATTCAACGCCAGCAAGTGATGCCCCAGGCCGAGGGTAGCCAGACACAGACGCAATCTCAAGGTTCGTCTAGGGGACGAAGCAACCATGGCCGCCGTGGAGGTCGCGGTGGCAAAGGCCAACGGTCAAACAATGGACGGTCCGTAGGGGGCGCTGATGCCCCCGGCGAGACCTCATCCTCACAAACACCTTCCACAGCTGCGCAGCAGAATGCGAAACCCAATCCTCCATCAGACGGAAAGTCTCGAGGAGGTAGAAATAGACGGAACAACCGTGGCCGCGGAGGTGGCGCTGCTGCTCGTGCCGGAGCTACGGCAACGGCTGGCCCGGGACGTCGAGCGTTTGGTGGCCACCTCACCACATCTGCTGACCAAGAGCAAGGCGAACCAACTGCGGCCCTGTCACTAAGTGCAGATGCTCCAGAGTTTGTACCTGGCAAGCCAGTAGTTTCGCGAAGGTAAAATCAATCCATCATGCCCTGCGCACGCAACCTTCGGCAACGGGCTAACTCTCCAATAGCAAACCACAAAAGCAGGCTCCATCACGCTCTAAGCAGCCAGCTATCAAGCTGCCTAAATCTACTGCTGCTGATCTGGGCACTCGCATTCACGAGGACATTAGCAATTCCAACTATGAGTGTGCCATCTGTACCGACGACGTCTTGCGCACCTCTCACGTCTGGTCATGTACCCTGTGCTGGACTGTCGTTCATCTCAAGTGTGCCAAGCGATGGCACGATAACCAGATGAAGCAGCAGGAGCTCCAAGCATCCCAGCCACAAAGAGACGCCTCATGGCGCTGCCCCGGCTGCAACTCGAAGCTTTCCGACAATCCTGGCACATATCATTGTTGGTGCGGCAAGGACATCACGCCCAAACCGGCGAGCGCCGCTCTTCCACCACACTCATGTGGACAGACTTGCTCGAAGCCGCGACCAACATGCCCTCACCCGTGTCCGCTGCAATGTCACGCCGGACCATGCCCTCCATGTGGGCTAATGGGACCGACCCAGACGTGTTTCTGCGGCAAGAACGAATCAAGAAAGCTCTGCCGCGAAACCGACTACGAGAATGGCTGGAGCTGCCAAGATGTATGTGGTGATTTACTACCATGCGGCGAACACATGTGCGAGCAGCTCTGCCATTCCGGACTCTGTGGTGATTGCTCATTACAAGTCGATGCCAGGTGCTTTTGCGGTCGGCTGGAAAAGACAATTCCATGCTTCGAGCGGGAAGACCCCCAGCAGTCCTACAGCACCGAGGATAAATCGTGGTTTGACGGCGTTTTCAGCTGTCAATTGCCCTGCGATAGAGAATACGACTGCGGTATTCACAAGTGCTTGGAAATCTGCCATCCCCAAGACGAGCTGTCTGCTCATTGTCCATTTGCTCCAGATGTCGTCACCCACTGCCCTTGTGGCAAAACGGAGCTTTCGGACCTGCCCGGTAGCCCGAGAGATAGTTGCGAGGCTCCAGTCCCTCATTGTGACAAGGTGTGCCGGAGAGTGTTACCATGTGGCCATCTTTGCAAGGCGAAGTGCCACGACGGAGCTTGCGGCACTTGCCTCGAGGTAATCGACATATCCTGCAGATGCGGAAGAACGTCTGTAAAGTCAATGTGCCACCAGGGCATCATCAGTCCCCCCATGTGTCTGAGGACTTGCCAGGCAAACATGAGCTGTGGACGGCACAAGTGCGGCGAGCACTGCTGCCCAGGTGAAAAGAAAGCTGCCGAGAGACAGGCAGCCCGACGTAAGCACCGAGTGACGGCTGAAAGCACTGCAGTGGAGGCAGAGCACATCTGCATCCGTACGTGTGGACGGCAATTGAAGTGCGGAAGCCACAACTGCCAACAAATTTGCCATCGCGGCCCATGCGCAACCTGTCCGGAAGCTGTTTTCCACGAAATCAGCTGCGATTGCGGCCGAACTGTGCTCCAACCGCCTCAACCTTGCGGCACCCGAGCCCCAGAGTGTCGATTCAACTGTCGTCGCCGACCAGAGTGCGGCCATCCACCGGTTGACCATAACTGCCACCCCGACGACGCTAGCTGCCCCAAATGCCCATTCCTTGTTGAGAAGTGGTGCGCTTGCGGAAAGGAGAAGCTGAAGAGTCAGCCTTGCCATCTGCAGGAGGCACGCTGCGGCAAACCTTGCGGGAAGAAGTTGAAGTGCGGGTAAGTTTGTCAAAGTAATTGTATGAAGTAACATGTATCGGGTTGCTGACGTGATTCTTAGCCTTCATTTTTGCAAGAAGCTTTGCCACCGCGATGGCGAGTGTGAAGATTCTGAAATGGACGGCAAAACTTGCGGTCAAACTTGCAGTAAGATTAAGATGTTTTGCGAACACAGGTGCCAGAACACTTGCCACGGACAAACCCGTAAGTACCATACGGACACAGATGAATATCGAAGACAGAGAATTAACAACATACAGCTTGCAATGAAACTGCACCCTGCTCTGCCAAGGCATCCATATCTTGCCCATGCGGGCTACGGACACAGGAGGTCAGATGCCTCGCAAGCAATTCCAACCCAGACCCAGAACGGCCTGAAATCAAGTGCGACGACGAGTGCCTGCGTCTCGAACGCAACCGCCGTCTCGCTGCCGCCCTCAACATTGATCCGGCCACGCACACCAACGACCATGTGCCCTATTCCGAGACGACTCTGCGCCTCTTCAAAGAGAGCACGACATGGTGCGAGGCGCAGGAGCGTGAGTTCCGCGTGTTTGCGCAGAGCGCCAACGAAATCCGCATGCGTTACAAGCCGATGCCGAATAACCAGCGCCAGTTCTTGCATGTTCTCGCCGATGATTATGGCCTAGAAAGCAGGAGCGAGGACATTGAGCCGCACCGCTATGTGCTCGTCTTCAAGGGACCCCGTTTCGTCTCTGCGCCGTCCAAGACTCTTGCGCAGTGCATCAAGATCCGAGCAACACAGGCCGCAGAAGCTGCTGCCGCGGCTGCGGCCTCTGCACCTCCAAGCCCTCCTCTAGGACCAGTACTCGACCCTCTCAACGCAATGCTGCTCACGTCGCCTCGCTTCGGCCTCACCGTCGAGGAAGTCACCTCGTCTCTGGCCAAGGACCTCTCCCAGCAGCCATCAATCACCTTCAAGACCGCTTTCCTCCCGAGCGACGAAGTTCTCATCCGCGCAACGGTGCAGTACTCGTCCTTTATGTCGCCCGCCGGCGTGGAAAAGGCCCTCATCACCCTCCAGGCCAGCGTCGCCCAGACGGTCCGCAAGTCTGAGATTGCCGGCCACGTCTTCCTGTGCCACGTCGACGAGGATAACCATATTACCCGTCGCGACGACCTCCGGCAGGACGCGGCGGGCGGTTGGAGCGCCGTCGCCGGCCGTGCTGCTGCGAAGAAGGAGTCTTCCTTTTCTGAGGAGCCGCCGGCTCGCACCGGCGGACGAAGACTGCTCGGCCTCAAGAAGAAGAGGGTTGCTGATAAGGAAGCGGATAAGCCGTGGGCTTCGCAGTTGAATAGCGATGTTGAGTGCTAATTCATTACAAATTTTTTTTACATTATGATAAAATCTCGGCGTTTTGTTTTCATCATTTACATGGCCGCGCTGTATACATGGCAGCGTACGCAAAAAGGCTTATAGCACGATAGCTATAATAAGCCATTCTTGAAATTTATGTTATAACCTTATACAAAGCATTCATATACATTAAAATAATAGAGCCAAAAAAAAGATTACAATTACCAAACCTCATTGCCCAACAGCTACACCAAAACTAAGCATCCAAAACCACAATCTCCAACCTCAACAGCCACCACCCGGTCGTCTAGCTCACCCAACCCAAAAAATACATTACAGCCCCCTCCATCTCTAGCTCCGGCTCTTCCTGATTTCTCACAAAACTTTTACTCTCCGAAAGAGCATCAAGTCCCCAGCCCGTGCCTCGTAAAAGGAAAAAAGAGGGTGTGCCAAAGCGACGTCCAGCCTATCACGAGGCCAACCCGTCACATGGGTTCGAGGTTCTGCCTCGCCTGGGCACCGGCACCCCGCGCCACCACCACTGACGACACCACCAAAACCACTCACTCACTACCTGCGTAAGAGAGAGAAAAAAAGAGAGGTGAGCACGCAACGACGCCTTGATTCTGCATGTCTCACACCGCCCGCTGAGCTGCAATGTACATATGTCGAGCTTTCCAAGTGAGGGGCAACAGGATGAGGAGGTAGGAAGAGGCAGGGAGGGGGGGCGTGTCGCGAAAGAGATTGAGGTATTATTTTCTGTGCTTGACTTTGCGGTCTACGACAATGACGCATGTCATTGTTTTGTGCGTTTCGGTTTCCATCTTCCCCGCTGTAACCGTCGCATGGTGAGCTACAGTGCGACGCGGGAAGAGTTGTGTGGGTGTAGGGCAATGAGGTCACAGCAACAGGAAGAGAGAGCTGATTTCGTAAAATGTACAATGCCGCCATTCAAAGCTATTATTATATTGTATTGCTGTATGATGTAGCCTGGCCGAGTTGGCCAGTGCTACTTCCAAGTGTATCCTTGCTCATGCTCGTCCTTCATTATAAATGCGGGGGGTATCAGGGTATTTCTGTGCGTCCACATCCACCTTCGTCTGTCGCTCTCTTATCTCTTGCCACCAGGTGGGTGGTGTGGAAGCGGTGTCTATAAGCGTTCCTTCTCTTGCGCAACACTCGTGACCTCATTCACAAAGTCTGCCATGGCCTCGAAGTAGCCTTCCTCGAGAACGCTGCTGTTATGGTCTCCACCTGGGAGCGGCTTCCATGTCTTGCTTGGCGCAGCACAAATGTCGTAGAGCTGCTTCATATGGGCCGGTCTGTCCAACAAGTCAGTCTCGTGTCGGATAAAAGTGAATCATGTGTACAAGGGTTTGGGTTTGCGCTCAAGGTCAGGAATAATTCAAGATAATTAGATATCAGCACCGCGAGGGGTTCATCTTTTGTGGGTGAGATATTCATCATGTAGAGCCGTCGTGGTGATTGGAAAAGCAAAAGTGAAACAAGACTGTGGACTTACGGGACAATTTCATCCTGGAGGCCACTGATGAACAGCATCGGCACCTTTGTGATCGATGGAAGCACTGCCTCGCTTGACCAGACTTGATGGCACAGCATGGCTAAATATTTGGCTGGCGGTATTACAGAGGGAATAAGCTTTCGCATAGACAGGAAGGTGTTTTCGAGAATCAGGCCATCAATGTCTCCTTGGCTCTGGTTCTTGGATACCAACTTGATGCTGACAGCTCCTCCCAGACTCTGGCCAAAGATGATGTAGCGATGATTGTGCGTTTCCACCCGGTCACGCAGATAATCTAAGCCCGTCTGCGCGTCAATGGTCAGGCCTGCCTCGTCCGGCTCACCGGTTGAAGTGCCGTAGCCGCGGTACTCGAGCATGAAGACATTGCAGCCAATAAGGTTGATGATCATGCGTGCAATGGGCAGCCGATGGCCAATGTTTCCAGCATTGCCGTGAAACATCATCATGGTGATATTAGAGTTTTTGCCGCCCCGCGGGCCGCGGATATAGAAGGCCGAGAGCTTTTCGCCATCTTCCGTGGGGATGACAAGTTCCTCGAAATCACGGATACCAAATTGAGACGGTCGAGGTAGCTCCGTGCGTGAGTTGGGTGGCATATGAGATGGGTATATTAAAGCCCTGAAAGGATGCTGTTAGCTTCAAAGCTTTTATCACATGGCTCCCGAGAGCCATTTCGCCGGCGTGACGAGGAGGTAAGGAAACCCACTTTTGCTTGAAATACAGCAGAGAGGCGAGGACTGCGGCGATGCCCTGTGCAACAAGTACAGATTAGCGTTACTGTGACGACTCGGCTAGACACATGAAGAGTTGCAGACATGACTTACAGTAGACGCAAGCGCCGGCAGACGCATGTAGGAAGCCGCAGAGCTCAACATTGAAGTGGTCTGCTCCAGGTAGCCTGCGAGTGTGGACGTTGGCGGGGAGTTGGCGTTGGACATGTCCGACTTTTCAGGCATCGGGAAAGCCGTTAGCCCAAGGCAAAATATAGTCTAGCGATGAAAGATGAAGCTATTTCTCGCAGGGATGGCTGCCGATGCCGGACGCGATGGTCGTATCGACGAGGCCGCAGGTTGGTGATGCAGCAAAATGTTACTTGTTGAACGGAAATCTCGCCTCGGCCGACGTTGAGATATCTTTGGGTCCTCAAGCTTGCTTCAGACGCTGATAAAAAACGGAGCTCTATCAAATCATGCTGCGAGCCCAGCTTGCAGCCTGATTCACCGTAGAGTAGTGTGTGGCTGCGTGTCACAAGCAGCTAGGCAGCTGTTGATGGGTTGACGTTGCTTGAACAAAGCTGTGCAGGTCAACAGAAAAACTAGAGAATTTGGTTGGTGGGCTGGAGCACCCGCCCTTGGGGCCCGAGGCTAATGCCCCTTTCGTCATGCGGGGAGGGGCCTGTGGCTCAGGCACCAGTCTCTTTGCTTTGCGCACCGCAGGGGCTGGCTATTATTTTAGCGCGCGGCGCCCGTAATTTCCACGGTCACAGCGCCCTCGTAAGGTACGAGCCAGGGGAAAGGAGATTAAAATTGACATACGTCGTAGGCCTTGTGCGTCACAACTGCAACTGGAACTACAAGCAGGCTGATATGCAAATGTGAATACAGCAGTTACCCAATTGACTGATATGGCACACGGAGTCTACGAGTATCGTTACTCTGGCCGTGAGCCTGTATACTCGTGCTCTGTCAAGGCAATGGGTAGAGGGCCAGATGTTGCAGAGGAGCTCGTAACAAAGGTACACGTATACACAGAGCTACCAAATAGGATACTCACAGGACAGACTGCAGTAGAGTATCATTGTGTAGTATTATTAGTGAAACATCCATGGGAGGGGCGAAGACCATCAACCCACTCGCTCCAGCGCGAGGGGCATGGTAAGGAGTTCCATGGATCTGCCGGGTCGACTGCGCGATTACGCAATGGCGATGGCGCTGTCGCTGTCACGGCGTTTTCTGCATGAAAACAATACTCGGAGGTCTCTGTTGTTATTTTACAAGAGCCTGCTGGCACGAACGATGCTTGCTAGTCCGTGCGTGATGTGCATTACAGCTCGGAGCGCTGCATGAAGTCCCGCTGGTCAATGTCTTAGGTTATCTCTGAATAGGAAGCTGCTCAACCGCTTGGCACCCGATTCAAAGACATCGCAACCCACGATGCAACTCTGCGCATGGGTACATTGACTCTCCGTGCCAGGAAGGGGCGCATCCGAGAGCCTCGCTTACTGTAGGCTAGGATCGACTCGCCTCCTTGCGCGCCGTGTTAAGTGGCTCGGACCGTGCAATGTAACGCGCCTAAGAGTTTAGATGACGGGACGCGGGCAAAAGGCCAGCATCCTAAAGACAGCTACACTGGACGACGAACAGGACTGCATACGTGTGCATTTACGTTGTAGTCCGTCTCCTGGGACCTGCGTCGAAGCACATGTTCGAGAAGGCGAATGGGGGAGCCGTTGGGACCCCGAATGGTCCGACATGTGGCCATCGAAGTCCCAGCGTATTGGGAATGGCGGGCTGCCAGCTCATCAACCACCACCCCCTCGCAGAACCAAGTCGTATTGCCGCCACATTGGGTCTCCCATCCAGAATTGGCCAATGGGTCCTGAAACCTGGAGAGGCGATGTTACGGCGTGGCTTCTCCGGGACTGCCATTTCCTGACGCGGCGTCAATGCCTTGTCCTATTCGCGTTACGGCGCCATGCTGGTGCTGAAACACCGGGCTTTGCTGAGCACCAGTCACGGCAGCTGGATGACGCTGCTTTCTGCTTGCCGTTTGCTACTGCACAACCTGCCGCTTCGGGTTTGTGAACATGTTCGGGACGGCCTGCAGTGACGACAGTGCACCTACTACGATGCATCTTTGGCTTGTTTTGCGGACACGTTCCGAATATGCATTCATTCTTGACTCTGTAGCGGGCGTGGAGGTGGCTCAGGCCCAACTTTGCGCCAAGCTGGCGCCATTGGGCTAACTGTCCGGGGTGGACGAATGGCATTGCCCCGTTTTGATTGCACGCCTGGCTGGCTGCGCCGAATCGATATTTGGCGCCGATCGCGTTGTAAGCCAGGCGGTATTAGCGTCGGCGCGAATTGCATCCAGCGGCTGCGGGCCTCAAGCAGTATAACAGCACCTTAGCAGCTTGTGAGTTCGCCTCGGAGCTCATGTTGCTTGCGCTTGTCTGCCTCGAACGGCTGCGCCGAGGCACAACGCCCATTTACCCAGCCAAACCAATTGAAGGACCTCATGCGATGGCTGTTTGTGTTATGCATTAGATTGCAGTGATGGAGAGCGGCAGCGCCGCGCAAACCACACGTGGAAAGGCCTGCGGCGCTGCTACAAGTTCACGTCGACAAATAGGAAGCAGCCGCGAAGCGCTCCGGCTTATACACGGTACAAAAACGCAACGACAGCTGGCAGATGGGTCTAATTCGGCCACCGCAGGACAGTATCGCAAGGTGGGTAGGTAGGTATCGTCAAAAGTTTGTCGCACAATCGCGACAGAGCATGACGGTGGTAACCAAAGATGACAACAAACACGTCCAGTCGTCTGTTGATCCGAGCAAACAAGCCGATTGCAGCTTCCATCAGAGAAGAGTGCAGGCCAAGTTGGATGTCTGCCCATTTCATCTCCTCCAGTCCCAAGGCTGCTACGGCCACCCCCGGTACCCTGCAGCTCATGTGATCTCGGGACTGGAGCGAGAACTGCAGCCAATCATCGCGTCGCCGCAGACGAGTTTCGCACCCCGGGACACGGTTGCCCTGGCGTGTACCACCACACGTACCGCCAGGCTGGGGCGTGTCAACAGCAAAAGAGGACTAGTGGTAGTGGGACGAACAACAGCTGTCAGAGCCTGTCAGGCGCCTGTAGGCAGGTTTTTTTCTGCGCTGCCTGCCAGCTGGCAGACGGCCAAACAAAGAGAGAGAGGTGAGAAAAAAAAATGTTTTTTTTCTGGTGAGCATGCTGCCTGCCTGCCAACCAGGTCGTACACTGACAACTACGGAAAAATAAAAGACCCTGCACTTTTTTCCAACTCCAAGCCTTCTTTCCACCGCATCAACAAACGGCCATCTCCTCGCCTCGCCGCCGTCTTGGACTCCAGATTTGCTGCCATAACAAAAAGTAGCAGTACGAGCACTCGCCGTTTTCCAGTCCCAGCATCACGTTCGCCCTCCCTCTCCCGGCGCCAAAGCTGCATCCTCCAGGCTCTGTCGAGCGCGTGCCCGTCCATCTTCATTGCCGCCTGACTCCCCGACCACCACGACCACGCCGGCGCTTGAGCCTGCTTGCTTACCTTGAGGCGCCCTCCACCCATCCCGCCGCTACCATTCCAATTTCTGCAACTTGGACGAGGGGCACACTCTCGCGACCAGTGCGGTGCGCCTCGTTTTTGAGTCGCATTCCTCCAACCGCGCCCCCTTACATCTTTTGCCGCTAGAAGCTCTCTGCTTTCCCACATTTATTTTTCGCTTTCGCGCGCCGCGTACGACTACCAGGCCGCCTACCAGTACTCGTACTGAACAGGACTCGTACCCGAGACTACTGGGCTCTGGCGCGTTGCTGCCACACCTCGAACGACTATCCTGGTCCCAAGCCATTGGGCATCTTCTGAGACGCTGCCCACTGCTCCAGACGCCGTGTCTGGTCCCTCGCTCGCGCACCCGCCCTGCCCGTTCCGTCCACTCAGGAAGAGGCTCCATCTGCATTGCGCCCCAAAGTCTCGTCAGAGACCTCTCCGTCAAATACCGCAGTCTTGAAGCACCCAATCAGTGCCTCGCGTTCTTCCCGCCAACATGGTTTCCTTTTCGTGTGAGGTAAGGCCTTTTTTAGCTCGCGTTCCCGTCATTTCGCCAAAGATGCGCCAACGCCCGCTTTGGTGCACACCACACCCTCCCCCCTCCCCTCTCCTCTGCCCACCCATCTCGCACCCTTGCACGCCTCCGGACCTGACATCACTTCCGACACACCATCTCACACTATAAGCACCATGTTAAGGAGCTCCCTTTCCCTACCCAGTCCGCTGATCCCCTGGCCCACATTGCCGCCTCCGATTCCATTTACATACTCGTCTTCTCCCTTATCCCTCTGGAAGCTTCAAAACCAAAGCTGCCGCCCCCGCGTGCTCCTCCTGCACTCGTTCAACTACTCGTTACGCCCGAAAACAGACTTGCTCACACGTCGATACAGAATTGTGGTGACATCTTCACCAAGAAGAAGCTCGACCCTCACCGCAACCGTTGTCACGGCGCCACCTTTACCTGCATCGATTGCATGGTTCACTTCCCCGGAGTCCAATACAGACAACATACTGTAAGTATCGACCGCCCCAGCGCGTTGCGGTTGGCCACCCACCTCGGTCGGACTGTGACGCAGCACCGATTCCAATATGTCGCTCTTGCTAACGCGACTACCAGTCTTGCATGACCGAGGATCAAAAGTATCAAGGTGCACTATACAAGGAAAAGCCAAAGAAGAACCAACCCCAGAGTCACAGCCAGAACAAGCCCTCACAAAAAGACAAGCCCGGCAAAATGCTCGCCCACCAGTCATACGTCGAAGACGCCGTGGACGACGCCCACCATGTCCCCTGGGGCAACTACGAGGGCCAGACTGAAGACGAGAAGTCTCCTGTCGAGCCCCTGCCCGAGGCTCCCACGCCGCCGGCTGCCGCTGAGGCTCACGTCAACGTATTCGACTACCTCGTTGCCACGGGCCAGACTCCAAATGCCTCCAACACAAACCTTGCCAAGGACATCCAAGCCACCGCTGAGCGTGATGGTAAGGCGCTGGGCCGAAACTCACTAAATGCTCACGACTATCTCGTCATGGCGGACAACGAGCCCATGTATGAGTACGGGTCGGGTCCCATCCCAGGCGATGCCTTTGTTACCCCTGGAGCCAAGGGCGACCGCAAGAAGAGCAAAGATGGGGACAAGAAGGACAAGAAGCGTAAGCGCTTGCATGTTGACCTTCCCGGTGACCAAGAGATGACGGATGCTCCCCCAGTGCTTCATTCGGGCCTGACCGGAGGTCTCAAGAGCTTGATGCGGCCTGTCTTCCCGCCGTCGCCCGATTACTCTGGTGGAGACGGCGGTGATGTGTCTCCCGCCAGCCCTCTCAAGAAGACCAAGCACTCAAAACAGTCCAAGAGTGCCAATGGTGTCAGCAACAGCATCTTCGACATGATTACTGGCGGGTCGAAGAAGTCAAAGAAGTCGAAGAAGGAGAAGCACTCGCGACGACACCGAGACCGAGAGGGCAAGGACACAAAGCTGATCGAGTACCGGCCATCCACCAAGGATGGCAAGTCGGAAGAGCAAGGAGGCCAGATGGTCCTTTTCAAGCCTCGTGCCGAGCTTTTCCTTGGCTTCGTCAAGCCCGACAGTGACCGCGGCTGCAGTGTTAACAAGGCGCTGAAGCGGTACCACCGCCAACGCAAGGCTTCCGGCGCCAGCTCTTCAAAGGGAAGAGACGAAAAGGAGCTGTGGAGGTCGCTGCGATTGCGAAAGAACGACCGTGGCGAGATTGTACTGTTTTCCATTGACGACTAAACTCGTCAGGCTTGGAACAACTTGTCACAGTACTCACGGGTCTGGCGTTGATGCGTTTTCGTTTTTTTTTTCTTCATTCCACATTGATTTCTTCCAGGATTTGGGATTCTGGAGCATCATTTTTAACATTTGCATCACTCTGTCGCTGCACGATGTTTCGGCTTTCTTTTTTTCATGCTCATGTCCGGCCAACTCGTTGAACAACAGACATTGTTCTCAGTCAACGGTGTACCCCGCGCGGCGTTGAATAAAAATATGGAAAACGACTCCCCCAAAAAATGAACTGGAATTGTAACAAAATGGGAGCTTGCTTGGTCTGGGACAAAGCAAGCGTTTGGTTGTTAAAATTTCTTCCTTTTATGAGTGGTAATCTCGGAGAAAGAACTGAAAGAGACAAGGAGAGAAGAGCAGCAGAGGACAGATAATGACGGGGAATTATGATACCATGGCAGGCATATTTTGTTTTATTTTCACAAGCGGCGAAGCATAGGGTCAACAGGTATTGAACAACGTGAGAAAATATCTTGTTACCAGAAGCATATCTTATTGACAATAGCAACTGCATCTGAACTTGATTAACGGCAGACATGATAATATACATATGTATTCTTCTTCGCTCATTTGACGACTTGCTATGCAATTGATAATCTAATATGTACACAAGGATCTTTCTGTTTCCTTTCAGCAAATGCCTTGCCTTTTTTTTACATTGTCCGCAGAGGGAGAATATGCTGCACCAGCGCATCCCTCCTGCAAAGCGGACACTCAGGCTTTTCCCGAACCCAATCCCCAATACACTCCCAACAAAAGACGTGCCCACACGGCGTAGCCGACGGGTCCTTGAGCTCCTCCAAACACAGCGTGCACTTCCTCTGCTGCGCGCCCTTGATGAAGCCCATGACCTTGTCGTCGCCCAGGTCGAACCGCGGCTCCGCAGCCGCAGGCGTGTGCGTGGTGGCGGCCAAGTCGACCCTGCTCGCCTGGGGCCCGCGGCTGCCGAGCTCAGACAGCAGCAGGTCGCTGTTGGCCGAGTAGGAAAAGTCGTGGTCGAGCGAGACGTCGACGCCGCCAGAGCTGTGAAAGCCCGCGCGCTCGCGCGGCGCCGTCCACGTCTCGCTCAGCGTGTCGCGCACGTGCATGTAGCCCTGAACCGCGAGCTGGATGACCAGCAGCACGCCGAGCACCTCGTAGCCGGCGCGGTCGGGGGTGTCGGGCACCTCGCGGGTGAAGACGTAGCGCAGCGACAGCAGCCGCTTCGTGAGCTCGTAGTACGTCCCGTTGAAGTAGAAGAGCGCCAGCGTGACGGCCTGCACGGGCGCCGCCGACGTCAGCGACGACAGGTGCCGCGAGACGTAGTCCCATATGCGCGCCTCGCGCGTGTCGGCCCTCCCCTGGCTCTTGAGCGAGTCGATGCGTCGCTCGACGAGCTTGCGCAGCCGTGACCGAATGCCCGGCAGGCTGCGGCTGACGAGGTAAGGGAGCAGGATGCTGCCGGCAATGTAGGCCGAGCGCGTCTGCAGGCTGGGCAGCTTGCCGTTCTCGCCAGAGTTGATCTGCACCAGGTCGCAGTACTCCTCGCCCAGCGTGCGGTTTCCCGGGAGCGTGGTGAGGCAGAAGTAGACGAGACCCGCGACGGAGCGCAGCTCGGGGGCGATGGCGTGCGTCGCGCGCGCGCCGAATATCCGCCGGTGCAGCTCTGTGAATGTGTTGGCCAGGTGGCCTGTGAAGTAGGCGTCTTTTTGGTGCGCGCGCACAATGTCGGGTGCTGCGGCGTAGGGGTACGGCGACGCCGTTGGCGAGGCTGTTGCTGCGCTCGCCATGGCAAAGCCGTTTTCGGGAGGCCGAGGGCGGGAGACGGAGAGCTGGGCGGGTGGTGGCGGCGGGTGCGAGGGATCAACGGAAGTTAGGTTTGGTTTCGTATGTGGTTGTTCGGTGAGCGGTCGGTGGTGCGTTGTTGGAGGTGAATTAGGCGGTAGATGATGGGTTTTGGTGACGTTGAAGTTGGGATGGACGTTTAGGCGTTCGGCTGGGGAAAGTTGGACCTCGGGATCGGAATAGGCATGGTGTGGTGGCCCCCACATGTGCTGCCCCAGCGGCGTCGGCTCCCGTAGCGGCCGATGCCGAGAGGCAGGCCTTACTGGGATGTCGGGCGCCAAATCATTATTGGGAATGGTGAAAACGATAAACTGGACTTGAATTTCTTGTAGACTGCTCGTATGTATATATATTAGAGTTGCTGTTAAACTGTATTCGTAAACGAACTGTACTATATGTCTGCCTTCCTCAGAATACGGTCGCCATCCAGGAGCTCCGCCCAAAACGTGCTCCGGTTATGGCGGAATCGAATCACCAGCGTACCAGTCATGTGGTAGTAGGGCACGAAGCGATCCATGTCTTCGGGTATCTCGTTGTAAAAGTCTACTGTACTCCGTGTGTCCCCGGTCTCTGGCCCCACGCGGTACACATTGGAGATTTTCACGCATATCGGGTTCTCGACGTCGTAGTACTCGTCGACCCCGACGCGGCACTCGCCCACTGAGCGCCGGCCGCCGTTTTCATATTCAAACACCATGCCGCAGTTCTGCAGCGTGCCGCCCTTGACTTCTTGCGTCTGGCCGTATATTCGTATGCGCTTCACGTTTTCCATTGATGCGATGGACGTGTTGGCTCGCGTAAGGTTGTGCGCTTGGATGCCGTACACGGTGCGGCGTAGTTGTGGAAGGTCAACGACGTCGTCCTTTGCCTTGGGCGGCGGCCATTCGCTGCGCGCTACGCTCGAGTAGGCGCCAATGACATGGATCCGGTCCATTTCCTTTCTTCCATATACTAGCGATGTTGGCGCGCTGCCAAACGTTACGACGTTGTCGGTCGTGGGGAGCGTGCCAACTGAAACCGCACCAGCAAGTTTCAAGTGAATCTGCCAACTCAGTCAGCAAATTGCTCAGATTTATGGGTAAATATTGACTTACCACTAGGCAATGCGGTCGTGCGAGCCCTACCTCTTGGCCACGAAATGCAATCTCTTCGATTTCATCGCCTGGTGCGACCGGTACGTATACCCATGTGAGAACGTGCTTATTCAACTCCGGCATACACCCACTAGGGAATTTCGCGACAGGTTTCCGTGGGGAGTGTGCGTGGATAGCATATATGATGCCTCCAGCGGTGAAGAAAGTGAGGCCGGATATGCCTCTAAGGTCAACGGCTGTAAACCACGAGGCGTGTGGTACGGAGCCTAGCATTTGCCAGCCCGCGGTATCGCCTGGCGGGCCATCTATAGGCCGGAATTGCGCCGGTGTGTTCCATATCTTCAATCCCTTTTGAAGCTCTGGCACTTTCAAGCGCAGCTGGCCGTCCTGTCTCGATGGTTAGTAAATGACCCTCCATGTATGGGAACGTCAGGTATACCTTTAGGATGGTTTCAATGTTCTCACATGACGCCGCGTCCTGGATTATATAGCTCTCGTTATCTCGCGGCATGACATCATCAGAGAGGTCAGTGTCTAATCGATCGATATTCGAAACGCCTCGCGAATCAATGGTGATGCGTATAAAGGGCGGCAAGTCCGGTGAATCTGAGTCGCGCGAATCTGCGGTGACCAATTCAGAATACCTCTGCCATTCCACGATTTTACCGAGCGGCAGGGTGGTAATATGTGAGGTTGAAGTCGCATGAAACCTGTCAGAGAGGTCCAGAGCCGAGGCAAGTTTCCAGAAGAGGGAGTCGTCACAAAAGCTGCGAATCATTTGCACAATTTCTGGAGGCAGCCTGGCCATGAGCTTCATGCCAAACTTTTCTGCGACTTCCGCCACTGCCTCGAGCCCGAGAGTGCAGTTTTCGGGGAGAACCAGGCGCGGGGCCCCTCGCCAAGGTTTGCGCCAGCATGCCGCCAGCCACAAACGGTCCATCGAGTCTGGTCGCGGGTAGCGCTGCTTGAAGACTTCGTAGCAGTCGAAATGAACAGCGCACGACTCTGGTGACTTTTGGCAGGGCCCGCAGGCGGCCTGGCGACAGAGAGCCCATCCATCGACGGCATGCGGCCCGTGCAAGTAATCTGGGTAGAGAAATGGGCGCGTGACGAGCCACGTCGAGGTCGACTCTGGATTACCAATCACTGCGACGTAGTTGGTGAGTTTGGCGACTCATAACCGAAGAAAAGGTAAGGGGTTACGTACAACCTATGCATCGGTTTCCTACCGTCAGCAGCTGTCCGCAGATGCCGCACTGGTATCCAGGATGGAAATGGCCAAACGAGACCACGGAACTCCTCAGCTGCACCCATGAGAGCTCGTCCTTCGGCGGCACGTGCTTGCCGCGACTAGGTATGCCCTGCTGGGCCATGGCGAAGCTTCATCACCCGCGGTTTACTGTTGCATGTCGCGGCTAGCCTGTATCTTGCATAGTGACGCGGCCTGCAGCTTGCAGTGTTAAGATGATGCTGTTGCGCTGCGTTTATGGTTGGCGGCCACGTGTGTTTAGCATGGGGGTTGGGTGAGCTTCGGTCTGTATCTTAGATAAGGCGCCTCGGGGCGGATTGACAGCCGGACTAGGTACGCTGGGAGAGCGGGACCTGTCCCCCCACTACGTCAGACCTATCTGGCGACTAGAGGCCGCGAAGCCGCTCCACCAGGCCACCCTGGCTTCTGAGCTCGAATTTAACGTCACGAAAGGGGCTTTTTTTTGGTTCTTTGAACTTGGCCCTTGTATTTTTCCCACCAGTCTTGGGGAAGCTGCCTAGTCCGCTCATTACGACATACAGCCTCCTGCTTGGCTTACATTCGCTTTCATCCAGCCGCGTTCAGCTGCCTCGCGTTCATTCCCACACTCGCGCGTCGTCCGATGGGGTCGCGCGTCACCAGTCATCATGGACGGTGATCCTGCTGTCGAGCCTGCGCTCGACTCCTTCAGTCGGTCGTTCCCGCTCCCGTATCGAGTGGGCTTCATTGTGACACTGGGTAAGTTACTGTTACAGGCAGACGTCTAGTTCGGCCAAGCTGGCTAACAATCGGTAGCTGTCTGGGGTTGGGGCTTCAATCTCCATGGCCTCTTTATTCTCAAAGTCGACGTTCCCGCGCTGATACGATACCCCGGACGAACGTCGCCGACGCATTTACCACACCATTTATCGACGTATCGGCTTGCCACGGTTCTTTCAGCGCTGTTTGCTGTTTCAATAATGCTCTTTTGGATGTGCGCAAGAGGTGTCCCGTCCCGAGTCATCGAATATGACTGGATCCCGATGACGTACCTAGTTGCGCTGGTCGCAATCTTCTTTGTTCCCTTTAAAAACCTTCCTGGAAATGGCCGCAGACGATTCCTCACTACGCTGCGGCGGGTGAGCCTCGGCGGAATTGCAGAGGCCCAGGATGGCAAGTTTGGCGATATTCTGCTGGCTGATGTCCTTACGTCGTATGCCAAGGTCTTTGGCGACAGCTTTGTTATGGCGTGCATGTTCTTTAGCCCGGGCGGCTCCTCTACCGACAGGCCGGATCGAAACTGTGGAGGAACAGTGATTGTGCCGCTGCTCCTGGCGGTGCCGAGCGTGATCCGTCTGAGGCAGTGCGTCATCGAATATCTACGAGTGCGTCGTGCGCCGTACAAGGAGTCAACTGGCTGGGGCGGGCAGCACCTTGCCAACGCCCTCAAGTACTCGACTGCGTTCCCCGTCATTCTTTTTAGTTCGCTGCAACGGAGCGCAGAAGAAGACGCAGCCAAGACCAGCCTATACCGGGCGTGGCTGGTCTCAGCCATGATTAACTCGCTGTATTCATTCTACTGGGACGTGGCAAAGGATTGGGATCTTTCGATGTTCTCATCGGCGCGTGAAAGGAACTCGCCGCATCAGCCGTGGGGTCTGCGAGAGCGCCTGGTGTTCCGGCAGCCAAACTTGTACTACGGGGTTATTGTCTTGGATCTGCTGCTGCGATGCACCTGGTCCATGAAGCTCAGCCCGCACCTGGACCGGTTCAGTGACTGGGAGAGCGGCATCTTCCTCATCGAGTTCCTCGAAGTATTCCGACGATGGGTCTGGATCTTCTTCCGGGTGGAAACGGAGTGGATTAGAAATTCATCTACCGGACTGGGCATCGACGACATCCTGCTGGGCAACTACCAGGGAAAGCCGGATGAAGATGACTGAGCTTCGGCACTCTCGTGACCTCCACTCTTTTTCAGTTGTCTGGCTTCAGGGTCTCCGGGCCTTTCACGGCGTGCAGGCTCTGGTGAGGCGGCTTTTGGGTATTACAAACAAGCTTGATTTGGCGTTGGAGGGGAAACAAAAGCAAATAGACAGCCGCTTTCGTGGTACCTAGTGGTTTGCTAGGTGCCGGGATGTGTGGGGTGTACAACATGGCTGTACAGAGTATAGTCAGGGGGACCTGTATAGTTATAGGGCCTCCTTGGAGTGCATTAGCCGCACTTCCATAAACATAATACATTGTTTTCTTAGACGGGTACCCACGCCAACAGAAGCGGACCACAATGGGAACAGCTTGACAATGGCCAACTAAGTGAGTAACGGCGCAGTTCTAAGACGACGCTATCGATGGATGTTACCAGATAGCGAACTGGATCCGGACATTGATGATGGCGCAGCCGGCGGCCATTACGTACTGGCTTGTTGAGAGGGATGCATCAGGATCCTCGTGGAAGTAGTTCTCCCGTGGATTCCCCGTTGTGTGATCTGAGACATTTGTCGCATCCGGGAAGGCAAACAGTTCCCGCGTCGCTCGTCCTTCTCTTTCTTCTCTCCTCTCTGCCCTTCAGCATTCCAGCAGCGTCACCAGTCATGTGTCTCCTCCAACTATTCTGGGTGGCCAATCCGCATGCGAGAAGGTGCGACAAGTACACACGGTGTTACAGGTTTTAGATTGGCCAGCGGGCTCAACGCCGCCCGCCGCCCTTTGCTCTTTGGCCATTGACTGGAATGTTGGTTCCATGTATCAGTCACATCACCTCACCCACCGAACCAGGCTACTGGGCTCCCCCGACTCGCCGGATTACAAGGGCCATTCTCCACAGGGTCCCTCGTTTTTTTTTTTTTTTTTTTGGCCAAGGGGCCGCATCCAGCGTGCTGGCGCCTTTCCGCAGACGGATAAGCGGGTGGCTGGCGATGGTTATAGTCCAGGAACCGATTAAGCGGGCACTTGGCGGGGCGGTTGTTGGCTTCGACGGCGCCGCGGGCGTGGCCATGGCCGTGAGCGCATGCGAGTTGCACGATTGCAGCGGTCGACTTCGCCACTCTTCCTACTCCATGCGTCAGGAGACAATCGCATTCATCCAAGAACAATGGCCAGAACGGATGCCATGCAAATAAAGCAGAAGAAAACCATCCCAGCCCCCAACGGGGCGGCAAGCCAAGCTTCGCTCAGACACTAACATCAGCCTCGTTCGATCTTTATCCTCTTCACTGATCTTGACAATTTGCGTGTTGGGTGTTGCTTGCTCGCTGCTCCCTGTACCACCTTGTGTCGCCGCCTGTCTCTGCGAGGTCTCACTTGACCACGACCACAACTCCACGGCTCCACGGCAAGCCTGTTTGGGACCTTGAGTCAGATACCTTGTTCCTTTCAGCGTTGTTCGGAGCTTCTAATCTGGCCACTGAGTATTTTGCTTCTTTGTGGTCATACAGTTTTCACCAAGCAGCTTTTCAGAGCTGTTGCCGCACCACACCGGGGCAGCAAACTTACTTCAGCATCTCTGCCTTGGGGTCCATGGACAGCCGGGTTCTTACCCCGTTCAAACTCCAGAAATGGACTGGCATCCTAAGCTCGCGGCCATGAACACCTCGCCGGTGGTATCAGACGTACGCTCGCCGAGCCTCAATAGTCACCGACGCCCGAGGAGCAGATACGAAATTGTTAGCATGTACTCGCAGAAGCCTCTTCCCGCCGTCCCCAAGAAATCCAACCTCCGCGGCCAAGCTACACATGGACGCTCCTGCAGCGATAGCATCGCGCAGCTATCAACATCGCCTAAATCACCTGCCATTCCGGCCTCGTCCTCGTCGCCATCACTTCGATTTCCCCAGCCACCACGGTGGTCGCTGTATCCGCGACAGACGTCAGACCTGCATGTGCAGAAGCGCAGTTCATCGACGCCGACGAGAACGGTGCCGAAAGCTTCGAGCTTGCCTTCTAGCCCGCAAATCGGCCATCGCCGGTCTTCGCAAAAGGTTCACCAACTATTCGGACATGACTTAGACGTTATGGAGGATGCAAGACAGCGACAATCGCCAGACGAGCTGCGACCAAGCAGCAGCTTCTCCTTCTTGGACGACTACTACGCCACCAGCAGCACAGGGTCCGACTCTGATGGGCCTCTGCGTCGTTCGGAAGATGCGCTGCTGCCACTCATCGAGGAAGATGATGAGACTGCCTCGAGCAGAGAGTCGTCGTGGGTGCCCAGCACCCCCACGGCCATGCCCGAACCTCTTAACATTTGGCGTAAAGTAAGCAGCGGGAGCGAAGACTCTGTGAGGAGCGATGTGAGCTCCGTACGCAGCTCTGTGCGCAATTTTAGCCTGCACACAAGCTCACCGAAGCGGTGGGACCCAGCCTATGGTCAGTTTACCGACCGAAAGGCGTCTGGCGCATACCACCAGTTCGCCACGGAGCTGGCAAGCTCGGTGCCCAGGCAGCACACCGAGAAGCTGCAGATGATTATGGGACTGGAGAGCAGCAGGGGGGACATGTCATGGCTTGACGAACCTACAGTGGACTCTCCACCTCAAAAGAACAGCGACAAGAAGTCATGGATGGCGGGCCGCCTTCGCCTGTCTGGGGCGGCGGCTTTTGCTCGCTTGTGGGAGGCCAACACCCCTTCTCCCGAAGCAAAGACCCGCCCGGCGGCGCCAGCGCGACGAAACACGCTTAAGAAGCCTGTTCGAGTGCCGGCCAAGACCCAAGAAAAGGCTCCGGAAAAGGCCCCAGCGGCGAAGACGCTCCGGGTCGTGCCATCGATTGATTCTGCCGTGTGGCCCATGGTGGAGCAATCTGGCATCAAGGAGTCCCCGTCCAAGATGGCGACGTCACAGGAGCCTCGAAGAAAGAAGAAGCATGCACGAGTCAAGACGTTAGAGGAGCCTCTATCAAATATGAAGCTGCAAGAATCACCTATGGAGAAGACAAGGGGACGAAACCCTTCCCTGCCAGCTTCGCCAACAAAGATGAACCTGGTGACAACCGCATCGCCAGAGCCAGTACAAAAGGCTCGGGCAGTAACGGCGCAGCTTACGATAGATACTTCAGTTGCGGAATCGGCTCCACTGGCCAAAAAGTCGCCCGTGTTGAAAAAGCCACCACCGCGACAGCACCTCCGTTCCGTGAGCATGCCAGTGGCGCCACGGCCGCGGCGGTCGCCACCAGTGACATGCGCACCAAAGGAAGAGCCAAAGCCAGAGGGCATGCCGTGCAGCGCATTTGATAGTGATACGGAGGATGATGAAGACGACAGAGGGGCGCTACGATGGTTCTCGCGGCGGATTGTGGAGGAGAACGAGCCCGAGTGGCCGCGAGTGCAGTGGACGAGGCGGACGTCGTCGGCGGAGAGGGAGCCGACGCTGCTGGCCAAGACGGGAGGGCAGATGAAGGGGATGATTACGAGTGCGAGGGATAGGGCGCTCATGTCGCCGGCAGAGAGGAGGAGGTCAGAGCTGAGAAAGTCGATCAAGGTGTTGACGTCGCCGATTTGACGAGCGAGCAGTGAGGCTCAGGAAGAATGTAACTATTTGCGGGGTAGAGGGAGAGGCGTTTTCATAGGAGACGTATTACATGCATAGATTGCTCGTAGGAGCCGTAGGGTATAATGGAGACTTGTTTGACGATGCATACTCGTATTGGGCTGAGAGACGTAGTGGTACTGTTGGTGCGTTGACTGTCGCAGCCAATGTTGTGATTCAATGGTGGGTAATATGATTGACAGTGCATAATACGGGGTGCAGGTGTGTAGCAAAGAAAACCATCGCATGTGATGAAATGCGGCGCACGGTAATGATAAGCATCTAGCGCGTGGTTTGCGAATGGTATAACAGCATCACGTAAATGGATGGTATAAGTTGTTTGGATGTGGGTGTAAATGCACCCGCGCAGCTCCGTCCGGACAGCGCCGGCGGGCGACGATTGCTGTGTTAGTGGTGCGGTACCTGGGCCTGGGAGGGGCGTATGCATGACAGCTATGAGCTAGAGTGTCAGGGGTGTGGGCTGGTTCAGAAAAGGTAGAGGGTATGAATAGTAAGACAGGTCTGAAAGGTGTAATTGTTTGCTGTAGGCTGTGATTTTTGTCATGTTGGATGCTGTTCTTGTAATTGATAGAAGATGCTGCGCAGTCGTGATCAGGTACACAGCGTATGTCCCCACGCTCTGTACTCTGTAGCACGCTATTGGTGAGCGACCGGCCGGCCGGATGAAAGACGGGATTGGGCCGAATAAGCGGCATTTGGTAAGCAGAGCCCCAGAGCCACACTACCGCTCTCGTCTGCAGGCTGGGTCATCTCTGTACTTGCCATTCACACCACACCACACACCACTGAATTTGTACATCAACGCCCTGCGCCGTGTACAGATCCCCCTCTCCCCATGAATCGCATTTTGTTTTAGTGCATCTTGCTATTTGCTTTTAGTCATTTCTGTTTCTCTTTCTTCTCCCCATCCTTGTTTGCACACACCACGCCCTCCCCCGCACCAGCTAGCACACCTTGATACTCACTCCCCCGACGTCGGCGTGTGCTGCCTCGGGATACGCGCATCAACCGGTGTTGGAGACAGCGAGTGCATCGCCATTTGTCCCTTTGGGGCTCCAATTAAAACAAAAATAATGGTCCGGACGAGACTGCAGTCTCGCCAAGCCGATACCACTATTCCCCGGACCGTACCCGACGAGAAGGAAGACGTCGGTCTAGTCAACGGCTACACCCCGGACGACGAGGAAGAAGCCGAGGCTGCCGTGGACGTCATCGCAACCACCACCACCACCACCACCACCACCACTGACAACAACACCAACACCACCAGCAACGGCGACGACTTTGCCGTCGACGAAGACTTTGACGACGCGTTAGAATTCGCTTCGGCCTATTACGACGCCGAAGACATGGCTGTCATGAATCCTTTTGCCAAGGTATGTCCGCATTCATTTTAACTGTTCTGTTTTATATACCCTCGTTTTCGAGCATGTAAGCCGAATATGCAGCCTCTTGCGTGGTTGCATTGGCTGTCTACACTACGCCTCTTCCTTCCCCCTCTTCGACCAGGCCGCACATGCTTCTATACACCTGCATAGCAGCCCATCTTATACACAACATCTCCAACTTCTTGCCCAGACGCCCCCCGCGTCCCCCGACTCCCTCCCTTCTCCACTACACGCCTCCTTCTCTCCACACACCACACCCCCGAGCCCATTTGTCGCCTCGCATTGCCCCGCGCTAGCTTTCCCCAAAGTCATGCTGCGTCCATCTGGCATATGCTATCGCACGCACGCACATGGAGCTCACCGATCCCCACGGCATGGAAAGCTTGCCGTGCCCTTGGCTTCCCCAGACTTTTCCTTCAGCCTCGAACCCGTCTCCTCTTCCTTCTTCCTTCTTCTTTCCTTCCCGTCCTCCTTTATACCCTGCCATTGAACCACCCAGACCAAAGCCATCTCTTCCCTTTGCGCCAATGTCCTCGACTTTATGATGCTCCGAGCTCACCTCTTCCGCCAGGCTGCCATCAACAGGCTGCGAGCGTACAAGCCGCCGCCCTTCCCGCTATGGGACACGCTGCCGGTCCGCAAGCGGGCCGCCGTCCTGATCCTCCTCTATGCTGACCGGCTCGGTGACTTGCGAGTCGTCATCACCATGCGCGCTGCGAGCCTGCGCAGCTTCTCCGGCCATGCCGCTCTGCCCGGTGGCAAGGCCGACACCAGGGAGGAGACACCATGTAAGTCTTAACCCCCACAGGCTGCCGAATGGAAAAGCCATGACGTTATACTCAAAGATCTATGTGCTAATGCCCCTGGTGCAGATCAAATAGCCCGCAGAGAAGCCTTTGAGGAAATCGGGCTTCCCTACGACGACTTTCGCTTCCCCAGGCCCTTCCGCATCGAAAACCTCTGCAACCTACCCCCCGTCATGGCCCGAACCCATCTCGTCGTCACGCCCTGCGTAGCCTTCCTGCACGCCGACCAGCCGCCGCACCCGGGCGCCGCCATCCCCACGGTAGAGGACACGCTGATGCCGCGGCTCGACGCCCGCGAGGTCGCCGCCGTCTTCACCGCGCCCTTTTACAACTTCCTCAAGGCCGCAGACCTGCCGCCCCAGCCAGGCCACACGCTACCTCCCGGCCACTGGTACGACGGCGCCTGGATCCAGTGGAAGGACAAGCCGTGGCGCGTGCACAACTTTTACGTGCCCGTCAACAACCAGCAGGTGTCCAAGCCGCGGCCGGCGGAGCGCAGGGACAGCGCGCAGGGGAACCTGGCCGACTCGCTCGAGGAGCAGCAGGAGTTTGAGGGCCGCTTCAAGGTCTGGGGCATGACGGGCCGCGTGCTCGTTGATGCCGCCCGCATTGCCTTTGGCGAGGCACCCGAAATTGAGCACAACCTGACGTATGGTGACGTTGACATCATCAATGTTGCGGACCGTGATGGTGTGTTCAAGGAGCATGCCGAGGAGGCGTCCAAGATGTGAGGTTAACTGAGCGGGTATTATATATGACATTGGGGAGGGAGTTACTTTGGTTTTCACGTTTTCATCAAAGGGCGTTGTTTCATGTTTTTTGTTGTTGCTGTATACACTTTTTTGTTACAGGCATGACTTTTATGACGGGAAGAATTTAATACGCATGGGTCATTAGATGAAACCCCAGCTTTTTGAATATTTGAATGATGCCCTACACACAACGCCTTTCTCTTCGCAAAAAACACACTTGCAACGTTTTAATGACAGGCGTTATCCTTGGTGGCAGAGGTCGTCTCCCCAAAGAGGAGGTAGCCGAAAAAGGCGCCCAGCGTAACAGCAACCATGACCCAGCCGTTGTACGTCATGAAAATGAGCCTACAGGAATGGTCATGTGAGTTGAACGAGCCAAAGGGATACACACACGACTTCAACATCAGCGAGAAAGGGCAAACTTACATGAGCATAAAGGCATAAAAGGTTTGTACGGCGTACAGAATCGCCTTGATCAGGTGGCCGCGACGGCTCGCCTCGGGTCGGGTTTGTCCTGGGCGGAGGAAGGGGGTTGATTCAGTAACGGGGACTTGAGCGTTGTCGGCGGCGTCTTTGGGGGGAGAAAAGAGAGGAACCAAGCGTGAGCCTTTTGTTTTTTTTGTTTTTGGTATTTCTTTATGACAAGGAAACGTGTAGGTATAGAGTGAGGACAGTCTTATGCAAACCAACTTTCCTCCCTTTCTTCTCCTCTCTTCTCTGACTCCTGTCCTCTAGTGTGATGTGAAAGGGGGAAGGGCGTGGTGGTGGGAGTATAAAAAAAGGAAGACTTACTGGGTAGCGCATCAACTTGTCCATTAATGTACATTTCATATGAGCGCGACACGGAGCGCAGCGCCTCGTAGCCAATGCCGATGCCGACGACGGCGAGGAGGGAGACGACGAGGGACAGCGTGGAGCGAATGTGCCACTGGCGAAAGACGATGCAGAGGTTGTTGGTGTCCCAGGTGAAGAGCATCTGCGTTTTTTAATTCCGTCAGCAAGGGGAAACGACCATGTAAGCTTGTATCTGAAGACGTACGCTCATGCTGCACATGTCGTCCATGCCGCCGTGGCCTCCGTCGTGGGGAGGGTCCATGGCCATGTGCTGCGAGTGGTCCATGTGAGCGTGGTCCATCTTGATGCTTCGAAGGATGCCCAAGACGCTGGGCGAAAGCGAGCCAAGAGATGAAGATGTATATGCCAAGCTGGAGATGGAAAGAAGAAAGGAGGAAGAAAGCTTGCTCGAATGTGCGCTTGGCGTAACGTGGAATTGGTCTTGGAGGAAAGGCTACGCAAAAAGGGTGCAAGTGACGTGCGGGTGTCACGCCGCATGTCACGTCAGCTCGTTCTGGGGGGGGAAGGACGCGCGTGGGCTGCCCGTCCCCGCAGTTGCCGCTCTGAGACCCCTGCATTTGGAGGCCAAAGTGGCGCTCCCGTTGCCGCTACCAGGCGCTGTACCAGTCGCAAAATAGCCGCACATGGCGAACGGTTTTATCTGCTTTGACTCTATTCCATTCAAGGTTCATCTCCTTGTTGATCCACTTCCAGTCGCAAAATAACCGCAGAGAGACTTTTTTGTATTTTATTTACCGTTATTTCTTTGCCTTGGCAGGCTTTGTTTCAGCTACAGAGGGGGTTGTGTTTCATTACGTGGGCTGTCTCGGCTGCTGTATTGGTAGGCTTTTTGTTTCCTGTATATCGTCTGGCAGTAATGCTTATATAATAATGAATTAATTATACATGATCTACGTTAGTTAACTTCGGAATGACGCTACTGTTTATGGGGGAAAGCATTGGGCTCAACAAGTTCACATCGGGACCCGCTTGGCGACCAGGGACACCATTTTCCATTTTGGGAAAGCTTGACTAAACGCCGGCACTGGTTTCTGGGCGAGAGATGTGTGTTGCTCGACTATAGTGCCATTTTGAAAGTGGTTTAGTAGATGATTGCAGACTGATTTCACTATGATGACAAACCTGATATATACACCATTTTCCTATTTGGGAATTGCAGACGATGATGTTGTGATGCTGTACACATCCTGCTAGTACGGAATATCATCTATAAAGCCTGCCGTGGACATGCATTTGAAGTCTTCTTTGCTCTGCAGAATGTCCAAATAACGTGATTTTCGTCTCTCATTTATCTCCTTCTCCTACCACCATGGCTGTTGACACCCTCTCTTTAGAAGGGCAAGTTGCCATTATAACCGGCTCCGGACGAGAAAACGGCATAGGCGCCGGCATAGCCCGCGCTCTGTCCCGCAACGGCGCACTCGTTGTCCTCAATTTTGTATCCTCGTCGTCTGCAGCTCGTGCCGAGGCTCTGGCCAAGTCCATGCGAGCCGCTGGCGGTAAAGTGGTGGTAGTACAGTCATCTGTCTACACCCTGGAAGGCTCGCAGTTTCTCGTAAACGAGACGCTTAAAGCATTTGGCGTTGATCGAATCGACATTTTAGGTGAATACTTCTTTTGGGCTGCTTCCCTTTAAAGACGCAACGTTGTAAAGAGGCAGAGTTTCTAACGAATGAACTAACCAGTGAACAATGCTGGCGTTGGATACGCCGGAGGCGTCCTCGGCGCAAAGCCCGAAGAAATCGACAGCATGCTCAACACCAACATCAAGGGTATGATTTACATGTGTCAGGCAGCGGTGCCGCACATGCCATCCGGCGGCCGCATCGTCAACGTCTCTTCGTCAGCTTCGAAGCGCGGACGGCCTGCCATTCCCATCTACGGCGCCACCAAGGCGGCCGTCGATAGCCTCACCTGGTCCCTTTCAAGCGAAGTATGATAATTTTACCCGAAATATCCCAAGAAACAATTTTTTTAGTTGGAGCTAATCTTCTTTCCCTCATTCTTCAGCTGGGTCGCAGCCATGGCATCACTGTCAACGCCATTGGCCCCGGCCCCGTGGCGACCGATATTTGCCCGCCAGAGCTGCTGGACGAGGTGATGGCGTCCGAGGTGGCGGAGACGCGGGCTGCGGATCGATATGGGACGATTGAGGACATGGGCGATGCGGTGCTTTTGTTGGTCTCCGACAAGGCTAGGTGGATCACGGGGCAGTATGTTGGGGTCAATGGTGGGCTCACGGGTTTGTGAGCTAAATCGGCTCATATTTTGCCAGATATAGCTATTCTGCATTTCTGGAGATATTCTAGTGCTCTCCCGATTGCAGTCGTTTGGAAGTCCTGAGAAAGGGTCTTAGGGTACCTTACAACGAAGCGCTCTCATATAACCATTAACATCATGAGCACCGCCTCAAGACAGGGATGCCTGGAGTTTGTCACCATCTCCCATCCAGACGAAATAAAGAAACATGATACGAGGCGCAAGATTAGCCGCCATGTAATGAAAGATATAGGAGCCTCAAGGAGACGAGAGAAGAAGAAGCCTGCGCAGCCCAAGACTCCGACGCCTACGCTCTGCGCCGACACACAGCCGCCATCTCGCGACCCTTTCCAGCTGTCGCCCATTACCGTTTTATCGCGACACTTTGCAGCCCGGGCTCAAAATATTTCCAATTTCTGTATGAAACAATCCTTTAGATTCCTTTCTTGAGGAAGCGCCTACTAAACTAACGCAGTGAGGCGAAACGACTCGCCGATGTGCTTGCAGCTCCGGAAGCTATGTTTTACGCTTGCTATGACGCATGATGGCGCCTTGTATGTTGCCCTCGCAGATTCTGCAATGTATGGAACCAGACAGCGCAGGAATCCACGACTGCGAGAAAACGCATACGCGCTGAGATATTACACGGCCGCACTTCAGCTTGTAAATCAGCAAATCACGAGGGTGACGACATTCGTGTATGATGCAGTCATTGGGACTGTCGCAGGTTTGGCTAGCTATGATGTGGGCTTATAAATTTTGATCTCATTTCACAAAACAGCGACTAACACCTTGATTTAGCTTGGAGTTGGGAATTTCACCCGCTGGGCTGCACACATGGACGGACTAAGGACAATGGTGGACAGTCGCGGAGGAATAGAGGCCATGGAATCCGAATACGTCGTGGGTGGACTCATGTGGTATGTTGTACTCCCGTAATCTGCTTCTACGGCGATACTAACCTCATACGCAACTAGGTGCGGTATCATCGGTCCCTTAATAGTCGATACACCTCCGATGTTTCCTCTTCCGGCGTCGGTGCACAGGGGCATACCGACTCCCACGGCACCTTTCAAGTCAGAGACGCTCAGCAAATTACACAGTCTGTCTGCGGACTTTTCTGGCCTGTGTTCTGGGTTCGCTCACTTGCTCGAGTTTGCCAAGCTTGCATCGACCATGCCGTCAGAGGATTGGCTGTCAAACCAAAATATTCAGTCCAACTTTCTTCTTGCCGCACACAAGGTTTTATCCGTACCGCGCCATATTTTCTCGAATTCTCCCAGTCCGTCTTTAGTTTCTAACCAGGTCGCATTGCGCGAGGCAATCCGCCTTGCGCTCCTGTTATTTATGCTTGGGCAAATCGCGAAGCTGGTCGGAAATCACAACTGGGAGCTCAACTATTCCGGGAGACTGCCTGCTCTTCTCAAGGGAGCTGATATAGATTGGAATGGCTTGGAGGACTTGGAGCTTTTGGTTTTGTTCATTGGCGCCTTGCATGAGAAAGGCAGTGGTCGAGAATGGCTGGTGGCTCGGATTTCTCGGAGGATGGCATGGCAACAGCTTACTTGGAACGAAGCTATCCAGAGAGTCAGTAACATCCTCTGGGTTAATGAGGCTTTTACAGAGTTTGTAGGTGTGCTTGAAGAAGACTGCACAACACAAACCGCTGTACCTCAAAGAGCTACTCATGCCGAACCAGTGTGGGGGTAACAACTGTGCCGCATTAATTTATAAAATATCTTTAAAAATAACAAAACAACTCAAGACATCTTTCTGAAAGGAAAACAATTAATTTTAAGTTTTTAAACAATTTTAATACTTTCCAAACTCAGCTGCGTCGCCAATGCCCAGCTCCTCGGAGTTTGCGGATCAGCACTGGGGGTGGCGTCACCTCAACAGTGGGCTGACCAATTTAGGGCGCCGTTTGCCCACTCAACATGCTCCACGGCCTGGTGATCACTCGCGACAACCGACTTTTGCCAACTGCGTCGTTTTCTGGAAGACGAGCGCAGACCACATCAAAACAACTCGAGAACAGACACAAGGCACAGGCTATAGTCTCCTTTTCAACTTGCCGGATAGTTTCGCGAAACTTGAATCCCGGCTCTCTAGTTGCCAAGGCGGAATACCGCGCAGCATCGGCACATCGGCCTATATCGTCATTACACCCGCATTAGTCACAGTCGCAACCATGCTTGTTCCGCCGGTTAATCTGCCCAAGTGGTACGTTGTATTTGGAAACTAGAAGGAAAATATTGCGTTGCAAACTATTATTCTCTCTTCTTGGCGCGCTCTATGATAAGCAGAGCTAACCTCTCAACTCGCGCAGGCTCGAAGAAAACTCTCATATGCTCAAGCCCCCAATCAATAACTACTGTGTATACAATGACGGCTTCACAATCATGGTAAGTCATTTCTATTTTACTCCCCCTTATATATCGTCTCACGGCGCATCATCGCTTCTCACACGTCTTCAGATCGTCGGCGGCCCCAATGCCCGCACAGACTACCACATCAACACCACCCCGGAGTACTTTTACCAGCACCGTGGCGCCATGATCCTCAAGGTTGTCGACGATGGCGTCTTCAAGGACATTGTCATCCGTGAGGGCGACATGTTCCTCCTACCGCCCAACACGCCCCACAACCCTGTCCGCTTCGCCGACACCGTCGGCATGGTCGTTGAGCAGCGCCGGCCCGAGGGTTCCGTCGACCGTATGCGCTGGTACTGCGGCTCCTGTAGCGGCGTCGTCGTCCACGAGGCTGCGTTCCACTGCACGGACCTCGGCACTCAGATAAAGGCCGCTGTCGAGGACTTTCGCAATGACGATGATAAGCGCCGCTGTCCAGAGTGTGGCAAGCTGGCCGACTGGAAGCCGAAGCCAGGTTCGATCCTGGACCCCAACTTGGCTTGAACGTTGATGGGGAATTTATATACAAAGCAGTTGCGTGTTTTACGTGTGAATTGTGGGTGAGGTGAAAAATCATTGGAAATAAAATGAATGGAAGCGTGGTGTTGTTGGTGGGTGTGATACAATGAGGATGATAATGACGAGAAAGACACATAGGCTGTACATCAAACATCTCCAAATGCTAAAAAATCAATTGTTTATACACTGCCTTCTATCCACTAGTTCCAACCATCGTTTACGTCTCCTTAAACTCATACGAAGAGGTTGACCCCTCAACGGCAACCTCAATCTTGCCCTCCTCAATTTCCTTGCCAGCAACCCTGACGCCCGCCTTCATGACGTCGCCGGGCACAACAGGGCCAACGCCAGCTGGCGTGCCTGTGAGCACGACGTCGCCCGGCTGCAGCGCCATGACTTTGGAGATGTCACTGAGGATGCGCGGGATGCGGTAAATCATCAGGCCCGTGGATCCTTGCTGCTTGACGGTGCCGTTGACCTCGAGGTACAGCTCCACGTCGTGCGGGTCGGCAATGGCCTCCTTGGGAACCACGGCGCTCATGGGCAGGAAGGTGTCGAAGCCTTTGGCAATGTCCCAGGGGAGACCCTTCTTCTTGGCCTCGTTTTGCGCGTTGCGGGCCGTCATGTCAATGGCCACAGCGTAGGCTGGCGAAAGTAGAGTTAGCAAAAGCTGTCGAGCTGGACGTATGATGGCAGAAAGTTGGCTTACCCTTGATTGCATCCAATGCGCCCTGCACATTATCAGCTTCCAGGTCCTTAACATACTTGCCCATGACCAGCGCAAGCTCAACCTCGTAGTGCATATCTACACCCTTGGGTCGGATACAAGGTCCCTCACCGGGCAGGAGCATGGATGAGGTAGGCTTCAGGAAGAAAAAGGGCTGCTTGGGCTTCATGTTCTGCAGCTCAGCAATGTGGTCTCTGTATACATATTCATCATTCAGTCAGCCATCATATCCCCCGTGTCGCATTGCACAATGATGACAAGAGAACATACGCATAGTTGCGGCCGATGCAGACCACCTTGCCGGCCTGCTTTAGCGGAGAGGCTTGTGCGGCCATGGTAGCCATTGTCCTGCGTAGGGCAAACATTCTAGAGGGCGCGCGGTCGATGGCTTATAACGAGACCAGTCGAGATATCAGGTGAGCTGTAGTGCTCAACGCGGGGCTTAATAAGGTCGCAGCGTCGATTGGACAGAGGTGTTGTGAGGTCGGCGTTGGGTCGGAGCAGGGGCGGATATCGACCGGCACCGCCGCGTTTCGCCGCGCTATGCCGCTTCGGCTGCCATCCGAGCTTCGGGAGGCTTGCATCATACCGGGCTCGGGTTCGCCGCTCTGCAGTACATTTTTACTGTAATTGGATGGAAAACATAGATTTGTGCTATAATTAATCACGCGATTATTAAATCTCTCTATTTGATGCGAATTGATGGCCCAAGTCGGGGCCGATTACGGCGCGGGCTGGTTACGCCTTCGGTACTCTTTACCGTGTTTTGCGCATGACTTCTATTGAAGGTTTCGACGTCATTAGCCAACGGCTTTTGTAGGCAACGGTCCGCTGATCGAGCGCGCTCTGCCTCATGTGTAAGTAGGTATCTGATTGCCATTTCGGGTTGCCGCCACATATATCCGAGCGCTTGCCATGCCGGCATGGCGTTGCTGTCATGCACCGCATGCACCAAGCAAGCCACTGACAGCCATTTGGTGACAGCAACCTAAAGTTTAGTTCAACGCCAGACTCGATACCACAGGAGTATTAATACTTCCGACGGCATGCCCTTTCTCGGCTGGCACCAATGCAACTAGGTGTAGGTTACACGAGCTACTGGACGCTACTCCCTGTCGCCGTAAAAGCTGGCAGTGGGTGCCAATCCTGCTCAAGAACAAGGAGACCAGCATCGCGAAGGATCACCTTGGCGCAGTCACACTCGTAGTTCCTAGCAAGACCAAGGCCCAAATTCGCGTCAATGGGAAGTTAGCTACTCGTATGTAGCTTACTTAGTCCGCGCTGATGAGTCGGGCGAACCCCCCTGTCAAGCCTTGCGGGTCTGAGGTTCCAAGTTCGCTTTCCAACAAGGCTGTGAGGTCTGCCCTACTGTTACTAGTGCCTTAATATAAATGTTGGTGGGGGGGGGGGGGGGGGGGGAGTCCAAATCTCACAAAGACTTTGCTCCCTGCTACTACTGTAACAAGAATTCGTTATTTGGCGGCTGCAGCTCAAATAAGCCGCCTTTGTTCCTGAATAGCAGTTGCGTCCTTGTTGGCTATTCAACGCCAACTCGTCACCACAATGCCTTCCTCGACAGTCTTTGGCGCGGTGTTCACCAACCTGGGCTCCGTCGTCACAACCTTCACACCTGCGCCGTCTTGCACCGCCATATCAAATCTTGCCATTGGAATGCAAAACTCCGACACCTCCATGCACATACTTGGCTACCCAAGTTGCGATCCCTTCTCGTATGCCGGCTGTGTGCCTCACGGCTCCCAGGTACAGTCTTTGTACGACAATTTTGTCATAACGGACGCGGAGCAATACTTCACCTACTACTCCCCGGGACTTGTCTGCCCCTCCGGTTGGACAACGGCGGGCACAATTGTCGGCCCCAGCGGCTGGTCTGGCGCGTCTGGCGTCTTCACTGAAGGCCACTTCCCTTACGTCCCAGTTGATTACCCATTTCCTGACGCTCCCGGTCCGATAGACCAATATGTTATGGCATTAGAGGCTTCGGAAACGTTAGCCTGGTGTTGCCCAAGGTGAGTCGGGTGACGACTATGCAAAGTTCATCGCTTGAATCCCATCTTGCTCGTGTTTCCTTTGATATTGTTCAGACAGTGTGCTAATATGTTCGTCTTAGTGGCATGGCACCGCTGCCTAGGGCCATGGGATGCGGATCAAGCGTCATGCCGTTGCGCTCATACAGTGCCTACTCTGGAGTGTGTTACATAGAGGCTGCTCGTCCAGACATATTCGCAACAGTTACCACCTATGATGGCTCAGTCTATACCAATGGCATCTTGAGCCCTGCCCCCCACACCGGACCTATCAGCTTCACCACCACAGTTGTGGACGTCGAACCCTCGGCCGATACTGACCTAAACCTGGTCACCATTGCCGGCGCAGTTATGCTCATCCACAAGGAAGAAGATCTGCATCTCTCTACCACGACCGCTTCCATGCCAAAGGGTGACGGTGGTGATAGCGAGCAGGGCAATGATAAGGGAGACGGTGGCGGCGGCGGCGACGGCGAGAGCACAGCAAGACGTCTGCAACCTACCTCTGATGGTCTTTGGGCCATTTTGCCGGTTGCTGTCACTGCAGGCACTGTGTTTTTGACAATGGTTCTGCTGTAGGCTGCAGCCTGGATGGGCGAATGCAGACTTCGTGGAAAGCTTGTCACTGCGACGGAATAGCATCACGTCGAGATACATGGCATACGAAAACTGAGCTGGCTGCCAACTCTATTAGAATACTCGAAGCTATCGGCGAACAAGAATCATAATTATAACTGGTACTCGTGCCAGTAAGTAGATATATGACTCCATTACTACCTAATCTCTCGAGCCCCCAGTGGCAGCAAAACATCTATTCACAATCAAATCCATCAGCGCAAATGCCATGGCATGCGCATGTCTGCGTGTCAACATATGTGCAAATGTATCAACCTCTGTCTCATGCTCCTCTATAGTATGCAGTGCTTAAAGAATCCTCCAACTCCGTGATTTGCTTCATGTATGTTGTTCTCCATATCGTTATTCATTATCTTACGCCACATAGCGGTACGTCGACGGCGCTCCCTCTTCATCCGGTCGCTCCAAGTAGTCACGCACAATAAGGTCCTCGATGCGCTTCTTTATGAGTGACACTTCGGGTTTGAATCGCGCCGCCAGCTGAGACAGAACTTCGCTGACAAGCTGCGAGTGACTGAGCTCTTTTCTCGACCTGCAAAGCAATGGTTAGTTTTGGCTCTGACTGACGCTGCCTCGGGTATACATACTTCATAATTCTCACAATCGCAGCATCAATAATGTGAGCTCGCGCCTGATTATTCTTCTGCTCAGTTGAGCTCCTCTCCTGTGTATCCTCTACCTTTGAAACAGCATTAATCAAGGGCGCCTTGATGCGGATCGTCTTGCTCTGGAACGAGCTGTTGAACGAGAACCGATCAGTAGCCTTGACAGACTTTGTCAGCGGATCTTTCAGCAGCACCCGTGATTTCGGTGCCACCGCAATGGCCGTCAGCGTTCGCATCAACTCAGGTGTAGAGATTCCCGTCTTAGCCTGAATCTCCTCAAACGAAAGCTGCTCGCCTTCTCCGACATCGTTAAATAAGAGCAGGACCACCATGGCAAAGGTCGGGACGTTGATTTCATATCTCCTTTCTTTTGCAAGCCCACCCGACTTTCCGGGAATGGCCGGGAATGTGCATCGCACATCCGCACTGCCCGTCGAGGCAATCCACGTAAGCTTTCTGCCGTTTCGGTTGGTCAGGTAAAACTGTTCAAAGCTTGCCTGCAGCCTTTCAATATCATGGGGGTAGTTGCACGACACGCGAGATCCCTCGCCGATTTGTGCTGTGCGCCCCATGACTTCTTGCGGCCAGTAGTTCATGGTCAGGACGTTGATGTTAAGGTCAATCTTTTTGCTGCCGTCGTCAGAAGCACGGATATGCTCCCGGTATGTCGATGTCAGTTCAGCTGACGTGACCAAGTCTCTGAACATGCCTTCAAACTTGCTCGTAAACTGCTGTCCGAATCCGTCTCTCATCTTTAGGATGAGCTGATTCTCCACGTCGTGGCTCTCAGACTTGCCATGCAGCAAACGTCTGGCGAGATGTCGCTGGTAGTACGTCTGAAACAGGTCCTTGTCCTGCAAGTGCTGAATCAAAACTGTGGCCTTGTCCAGGATTACATCAATTTCCGCCTCCGTCTTGCCCCTGATTCCTCTCTTGAGGTTGTCATCAATAAAGAGCGAAACATATTCCGAGCTTCGCACAAAAAGGTTGATGAACTCTTTGAAGCTCTTCTCAATCGCGCTCTGGATAATCAGATCCTCCTGAAAGCTATTGCGCCACATCCGGGTAAACTTCTCTCGCAGCGCCAACACATCGTCCACCCACTTAATCGCAGCCGCTGTCTGTTGCGCAGCCGGGTTGAGTGCTTTCGGCTTGTCGCCGTCACCATCCTCAGCAGCCTCGCCTGGTGCAGTCGAGAAATCTGTGCTCTTCAGCACTTTTTCAATCTCCAAACCCAAGCTAATAACGCGTGACTGAAGTATTTGTTGAAGTGCCGTCTTATTCGGGTCAACTCTAGAAATGAGCTTGTACAAAATTGACAGCTCCTCCTCCTTATCATTGTCAATCATCCATCGAAGACCGCTGCCTTCCATGGCCAGGAAGTCTCCTAGACGTTTGACAATGAGTTGCTGCTCAATGACTGATGAGACCTTGGGCAGAGTTTCCAGTTCAATAGTCGTCCCGCATCGATCCTCTTCCTCATTAAGACGGTGTTGGGTATGCCTTAGCCAAGCACCAGCATCCGAATCGCGCAGTAGCCTCTCACACTCTCGGCCGTAGAATTCTTCGCTATTCTCCAAGAATCGCGGCTCGAATATGGTAAGATACAGCTTTCTCGCTTCGTTTTCGTCCTCAGTTTCGTACAAGCAGCTAAGCATCCTACTGCAGCTGCGGATTAAGTTGCGGTCAATGACATCCCCGACTCGTTCCATGTCAATCTGATCCAGCATCACGGCAACGAGAATATCGATGACCAAGTTTTGCGAGTTCTGGTTGAGGCAAGATTGGAGGATGTTGTCGCGGAACAGGGCTATCGTGGTGGTGAAGATTGGGACTCGGTGCATCTCTTGCTGGATGTAGCCACGGTCGAGGTACATGAGAATGTCCGCAGTCATGTTCATTGACATGTTGTGGTCTTCCCAGGCATCTCGCAAGCCCTTGAGGAATCTCTCGCCCGTCTGTCGTCGCTCATTGACCGACGAGGAGCTTGTCTTGTCGACGCCAATGTTGATCAGGCTCTTTGTCACAAGAACCTCAATCTTTGGGATGACATTGTCGGCAAACCACTGCTCCTCAAACTCCTTCACGCGGTCGTACAGCTCTCCGCCTTTCTTCTTGAGAACGATCTTGTATGCAGCTCGGTATAGCTCCTCGAAAGATAGTCTTCCGCAGCTCTTGTTGTGGATATCGCGAAGAGCCTCCCGTAGCATGTTCCAGCAAGTCTCGAAATCGGCATTTTCGCCAGCTGCGTTGGGCTGTGCGACGGAATCGTTAGCCCCTGCCCAGAACACTGCCGAGCATCCGCTGACGTCGATCTAAAGGTCTGAATAGAAGTGTCATTAAACTTACCCGAACAATCCGACGAGGCGGACGGATGCGCCCTCGCGCACCCGCACCCCCTCGCCCTGAAATCATATTTTGCTATCGGTTCGATTCCCCAAGAGCGATGGTCGGGGATGCTCGTCGAATAAGTCCGATAATGGAGGGGTAGCAAGGGCGCAGCCAAATTGCAGGTTCCAGCAGCAGGCAGCTGAAAATATCTGAATCTTTCTGTCAAAAGATTTATCGAGATTCTCCTGCGCGTGAATTCCCTGTAACCAGAGGTGAAATAAGGGCCAAACGAAGCTGGTTAGGCTCGTCAGTGGCGATTGCCAGTGCTACACTCTGGCGAGCAAGTGAACAGTGTGGGGCGGGTTCGACGGACTGGTTATCGATACGCGTCCACTTTCCGTGTCGCAGTCCACACGTGATGCTCACCAAAACCGCGTCACGTGGCTGGTGAAGCTCCGATGGCTGTTTTTTCGGTCGAGTTATCGACAGGCTGCAGCTCCACCGATTCGACTACAGGCGGCCCAGGCATTGCGCGAACCCGTCTCAGGAGCTTTTATCCGACTCATACCCTGGCCAACAACCGCCAAGATGAAGCTGGTAAGGTGAGTTAAGACCATAAAGTCTTCACCGCGTCCAGATATTTCGCTGGGATGCAAGCAACGCCTCCGTAACAGCTCGCTAACTGTCGCGATCAGATTCTTGATGAAGTGCGCCAACGAGACGGTGACCATTGAGTTGAAGAATGGTGAGTTGGTATACCTCTAACCCTACCAATTGAGTGATACACGCGTCACCATGAACACTATCATACGTGGAAAGTGCCGGAATCAAGCTAACAGCTGCACAAACAGGCACCATTGTCCACGGCACCATTTCCTCAGTCACCCCTCAGATGAACACAGCCCTCCGAACCGTCAAGATGACGCCCAAGGGCCAAGAGCCCATTTCGCTGGATACGATGAACATTCGTGGCTCGACCATCCGATACTTTATTCTGCCAGACTCGCTGCCGCTCGATACGCTATTAGTCGACGACGCGCCCAAGCCCAAGAACAAGGCCCGCAAGGAGGCTGAGCGCGGCGGTGCTCCTGGCCGCGGACGTGGCAGAGGTGGCCCCCGAGGCCGTGGCCGTGGACGCGGTCGTGGACGCGGCTTCTAAGGGCTTGCAGATGTGGAAGTGAATGTTGGAAGCTTTGGTTATGCAGTGGAGGGTTTTAGCAAAAAGGGTTGTGCCGACTACGATTACCGAAACGCAAGAGCGAGGGTCGCTTTGCAATGTGGAGAATTTCGGATACCGCCTATAAGAATCGGTTGGATTGCATCGGAGGAAGGAGATGAAGGACGGAAGAAGCCAGGGTTTCTCACGACAAAGATGGATATGGCGTTATGGGATGTTTGGCCACATAAAAAGAACTACTGTACTCATTTACCTTTTCGCGACGGGATTGGAAACAACGTTTTGCTAGTTTGGTACGGCAGAAGAGGGAGAGACTCGTCTGCAAACATTAAAACAAGTTTACACGTTTCCAACCGCATAATACTAGTTCATATACAATCATAGTCCACGGGTGACATGTGGTATCATTTATTTCCTTTTATACAGTACTCCTATTCCTTCCAAATCCTCACAACCTGCAGCTTCTCCCACCCCGCCGTCTTGCCGCTCGATCCCACCGTCTCAGCCCTCCACCCGTCGCCAAACCCATCTCGCACCCTCTCCTTCAGCCTGTCCGGCTTATTCTGCGCACACAGCAGCACGTACGCACAGCCCCGCCGCGACAGTATCCCCGGCAGCGCCTCAATCAGCCGATCCGTCGTCTCCATGCCGTCGCTGCCGCCCGCATACGACAGCGACAGCAGGTACGAGTCGTCCTCGTACGAAGGGTCTTTCGCCCCCGCGGGAACCTCTTCGCGGAACCCATCCGGCCGCACGGGCATCGCAGAGGTGGGCACGTAGGGCGGGTTGAAGATCAAGACGTCGACATCCCCGGGACGAAACGCCGTCGTGAGGTCGCCCATGCAGGAGCCGAGGTACATGCCGTGCGTGAGCGGGTTGTCCTGCGCCGCGCGCTGGACGGTGCCGACTGTCGCGCGGCAGGCGTAGGCGTTCATGTCCACGCCGGCGGTGAGGACATTGCGGCTGCCGAATATTTCTTTGGCCTGTGCGTGGACGAAGCCAATCACCACGCCCGAGCCGGTGCCTATTTCGAGGACGAGCGGCGGAGGGCTGGCGGCGTCTGGTGATGATGAGCTTGGTGGAAATCGGGTTTGTAGAAAGGTGCATTCTGAGGCGGAGGAGAGCGTGTCGAGCAGGAGGAATGAGTCCTCCGCTGGCTCGTATACGCGCTCGTATGGAACGTGTGAGGTATCTGGCGTGGGGAGCATGGCGGGCTGTTGGAGTGTAAGGTTGACGAGATGAAGTGAAAAGTGTAGATGTTGAAGAATGGTGGTTATAAGTGGGGCGAGAATGGAACTTGACTTACACGCCATACCGGACACAGATTTAATCCTCAAAAACTATGTTATTTAATTTACGCGAAATTTCTGGTCTTACAAGCTAAATAGAAGCTAAATAATTTCCCTTCCTGCACCTGAAGTACCATACCGTCTCCAAAACGCATCAAGATACCAGCAACATGCAACAACCTCCTAATTGCATCAAAGCCAACCAACACCAATCACAAAATAACACACCCCCTCTTCACAGTCCCCAGCCTCAAATCAATACCCCAGTCCCCTTCATTCGGGTCTTTTCCAAACGTCATGCCCCAGCCCATCCTCGCCACCATCCGCACAACATTGTGGTCGTATACACCGCCCAGGTCGCACGTCGGACACGGCCTCGTCTTTGTCTTGTAGAAGCCCGCGGGCGCTTTGATTGGCGTTGCACCGCCTAGGGATGTGGCTTTGACTGTTGCAGCCTGTCCGCCGCCGCCAAAGCTCGGGCACGTGGTGAAGCCCATGAAGGGCATACAGGGGTGGGTTATGACGGCCCAGATGTGTTTGCAGGTTTGGCTTTGGAAGTATGTTACGTTGCACATTTTGGTTGATAAAAAGGAAGTACGTTGCAATTTCAAATAATTATGATGCGCGTGTAGGGTTTTGTAGCTGCGCTGAGTAGCGGTGGAAGTTGAGAAAACGGGACGTATGATTCACTGATTCATCACAAGTCTATTCACGCTTACATAAATATCGCTTAAAACACAGACCTCGCAGATCGAACCCTATGGTCCCTTGTATGAAGACTCTGTCGCAAATCCTTGCGTTTCCTGAAGAGTCCCACTTTCCTCCATGCTCTCCTCGTACTCTGGATCATCATCAATGGCAGATTCATCCATATCCCCAACCTGCGTATCCGGCACCAGCTGCGCTAGCATGGCTTCCATGCGATTCATGCTATCCTCCATGTCCTGCAACTTCTTCGCCATTGTATCATAGTCTTCTTCCGTCTCGGTGAATGAGCGTCGCAGCTTCTTTCGTACCCCCGGAAACATCGAGTCTCTCCTGGAAGGCTTGCGCTGTTCCGGTGGGTCGTTATTCTGTTGCTTCTTCGGGTCTTGCGTTTGCTTTTGCCGCCTAGACAGGGTCAACATTTCACCCGTGTTAGTCCTGGTAAATTGCCGGCGGATGAGATGGTGCGTCATCTCGTCGTCCACCGTGATGTCGTCCCGCACATCATCGGGCGGTGGCTCGTCAAAAACGGAGCGCATGTATCTGCTGGCTGAGAGCTGCCATTTTTGCCAGAACCATTTCTTGACGGCGGGCTCGGCCGAGTAGTTGTGCGCTGCAGATCCCGGTGCAGGCCAGAGCAAACGCCTCTCGGCAACGGCAATGAGGAGCAAGAGAGGTAGATTCACCAGCCGCACGGTAGCGACGTGAATCTTGTGGAACCACCTCGGGCTCACTACGAACTTGAGCGGTAGGAAGACGAAAACGGCCACGAGGTTGAAGGGCGGTTGGTATGCAAAGATGGCGTCGGCTTTGACGCCTTCTAGCGTGCGCACAGCTCGTCGAAACTGAATCTCGGCAGATGCATTCGTGGAGATGTTGCTAAAGGTGTTTGACAGCATCGAAACTAGAATGGTGAGGAAGAGCGTGTTTCCGAGAAATGCAAAAGCTACCATGAGAGTTGGCCCAAGCAGCCAATGGAACTCGGTCTGTCACCTTGTTAGTCTATGTGGCACATCGTTCGCGAAGCAAAGCTTACCGATCTCTGGATGCCCGTGCCATCCAATCCAAACCAAATGTACACCATCCATTTCGATATGGTACTACGTAATTTAGCAAAGGGCAATTTTGTCGTGACGGCCTAGGGCAGACTTACGTTAACGGGTGGGCGCCTTCACCAAGCCACAGCAGCGAGAGCATGAAGCCGAAAAAGCACCATGCCGACAACGCCGTGAGCAGGAAGAAATCAGCCATCATGGATCGGAGGGAGAGAAATACTAAGTTATCAGAGAGCACCGTAAAAGCCAGTCGTGGCACCAGTACAGGCGCTGCGAGAGCAAGCACGTCAAACGCTTGCTCTGCCGGCCCAACCAAGCCAACTCGAAAGCCGTGGACGCGCAATACAAGATAGGCACAGTATATGGCGACAAATGCAACGTCGAGAAACGACCACAGATTTTGCGTATATACATTCCTAAACGGTGTCAGCAAGGAGGTATTAAATGGCCTAGGAATGCGAAGAATTAAACTCACCAGCCGTGGGCAATAAGCGTAGCAAACTGATCCAAGCCCCAGCCAAATGCGTAAATGGCAAACACGGCCTCCACGAAAGTCAGCTCTTCCTTGTCGCGCTTGACCATGACAACAATGTACAGCGAGAGCAAGATGATAAACTGAATCAGCTCGAGTATCGTGCGGGTGCGCGGCACAATCAGGCGATACTGGTTGAGCAGCGGCGAGTCCCTGGGGTCATAGAGCGAAATGGGCCGCAGCTTGTAGTTGTCGGGGATAATGTCCCACTGCGTCGAGGGGGTGTAGATGATGCGGCCCTCGTAGATGGCGGAGACGACGCGCTGGCAGGTGGTCGAGCTGAGAAAGTGCTTACTCTCCGTCAGGATGGCCACCTCGAGCGAGGGCAGGGTGCGGCGGTAGCCGCGAAAGGTGTGCTTCTCGGCCTGCTGGCGGATGTCGGGCGGCGCATTCTGGTAGGGGTCGAAGCCCGCGACCAGGACGTGCGCCAGCAGCAGCAGGCCGTCGGTGCCCTCGTGGTCCTCGCCGAAGCGGCGCAGGATGCGCGTGGCGATGAGCTCGCATAGCGTTGCGCGCGTCCAGTTGACGTTGTGGCGGTTGCTGGAGTAGGATTCCTCGTCGAGGAACTGGACGCGGTTGACCAGGAGGCAGTAGACTGTTTGGTTGAACGGTTTGTCAGCCAACCGTGATGGGAAAAGTAGATCAGGCAGGGCAGTAAAGGAAAATACATACTTATTGATAAGTCATTCAGCTCGTAAAACTTGTCGACCAAGGGCCGCACAACTGTGACGTTGATGCGCACATCGCGCAGCTGCTCCAAGCTCAGGTAGTCCTCCACCACGCTGACAATGTCGCGGCGGACACGGTGAATGTTGGTATACACAGGCAAATGGCTGTGCGGGTTCGTCATGCAACTGTAGAGGTTCTCTCCGTCGTCGCCATGGTCGGTATACAGCCTGCTCAGCAGCGGGCGGCGCTCATCGGGCAGCGGCGGCAGTGTGATGTGCCGCCGTACGGATTCCGTCATCGCAGACCGGCGCAGTTGATGGTGGTGGTGGACGGAATGGGAACGAGGCTGTTTTGCTTGTGGCGCTGCGCCCTTGTCCGCTTGCTGCCTAGATGGGGAGGCAGGTTGGTTATAAAGTATGCTTGAGAGATGAATGGCACATGATCCGAGTAGCGGATAGTTCTTTCAAGAATCTAGTAAGGTGTATGAAGCCGAAAGAAGAGGTTGCGAATCTTGAAAGCAGATGCGGGTGGGCGTTTTAGCGCGTGGGGCACGGACGCGAGCTACGAAATCAAGCTTCAGCGGGTAGCGTGTCAGCGGCGCTCGGCAGGTTAGAACGCTGCACAATGGGTCTCCACTGCACCAACGATGTGATGCAACGATGCCGCTGGGGCGATCTACAGCCGGTCTTGTGTCAATGTCTGTGCTGGACGCAGTGCGTGCACAGAAAGAGGGTTACATTATCAACTCGTATGCTCGATAATATAATCCCTCATAGTAGGGGGATTTTTTATTTCGCTAAAAATCTATGTACATAATGCTCTTGCTCCAGCGCTAGCTACATGTGCGTTCATCCTCCGTCGCCAGCGTCCAAGACGACCCTACAGCTTAGCGCTCTCCCCCTTGCTGGCCACCTGCGCCAGATTCCAGGCAAACTCGGCGAGCGGGATCCTCGTTTGCGCGTGGACCTTTGCCTTTTCGCTGCTGGCCTGCCGCAGGGCGTACCGCGCCGCGATGCCCTGGCACACGCCCGCCAGCTTGAAGATGTTAAAGGCCATGCCCCAGTTGAGCTCGGCCCGCGGGTCGTAGCCGGCCGCCGAGGTGTACCATTCCAGGATCTGTGGCGGCTGCGGCATGCCCGGCGTGCGCCCCGGCAGGAAGCCCGAGACGCTCGTCTGCGAGGCGGCGTCGGGCGTCTTGGCGAGGTAGAATTGCGTGAGGAAGTTGGTCACGTCCGAGAGGGGGTGGCCGATGGTGGACATTTCCCAGCTGCGAGGACGAGGTGGTTAGCGCTTGATTTCTGTCTGTCTCTGGCTGTTTGGCGCCATCTCTCTCTCTCGATCTCTCTCTCTCTACTTACTCCAGGATGCCAATGACGCGAGGCTCCGTCTTGTGAAACACCATGTTGTCAATCTTGTAGTCTCCGTGCACCAGCGTCGCCTTGTCACTGGGCTGCAGCTTCTCGTTCTGGAAGAAATCGAGCATCTCGTCAAAGTGCGGCAGCTGGCCCACGGCCTCGTTGGTCTCGACGTCGACGGCCTGCGACTGCATCTGGCAGATGGTGGCCCAGGTGTTGATCTGGCGCCCGTAGAAGCCGGCGTGCTTGCCAAACTTTTCCAGGCCGACGGCGCGGAAATCGACGCGGTGCAGCCTCGCCAGCGTCTCGACGGCCGCCTTCCACAGCGCCGTGCGCTCCTCGGCCGGCACGCCCGGCATGGTAAAGTCCTCAAAGATGCGCCCGTCGAGAAACTCCATGATGTAAAACGGCGTGCCCACGACGCTGTCGTCCTCGCACAGGCAGTACGTCTTGGGCACCGCCACGTCGGTCGTCTGCAGGCCCTTGAGCACCCGGTACTCGCGCTCTACCTTGTGCGCCGTCTTGGACAGGAGCTTGCCCGGTGGCTTCTTGCGCATGACAAACTTGTCGCCGTTGGCGTCGATGATTTGGTACGTCGGGTTCGACTGGCCAAAGCCAAACTGTGAAGAAAGAATTAGCTGTTGCTCTGCAGGCTGGATCTGTCGCACGCCGGATACCAGGTCGGCTGCTGGCGCCAAACGTACCTGCTTTAGCTCAATCGGGGTCTTAATCTCGGGAACATTCTCCTCCAAGAACTTGCTAAACGCCTTTTGGTCAATCGGTTGGCGAACGCGGCCCGCCATGTTGTCGCGTGCTCACGGCTGAGGGAGGAATCGGAACTATAAAGGAAACGCTGGCAAGTAACGATGTTGGCAGTGCGACGAAAGAGCGCCTGGGCGGGGAAAACAAAGGCAAATGTGCTCTGAGATGTATGCAGTGCTTGCGCAAACCCACAAAGCAGCTTCGAATAGCGAAAAGGGTATGTTGTCCGAGGATGTAAATGCAAGAGTCGAGCGACTGAAACTGTCCTGCCGAGCTCCAAAATGTATGGTTGGAGGGGGGTTCAACAGGGCCTTTATCGGCCGCTGGGAGGATGTGCCAACCGAGGTTCACGCAGTCCTCGGTGGCAGCCCCCACCTCCCCCGGATTCTGCCTGAGTGGTTGGCTGAGAGGCGTCATCGGGTGCGCCAGGACGGCCAGGACGCCTGCATCGGAAAGTATGCAAAACTCCGGTCCCCACTGTAGCTTCCTCTCCAGCAGCACAAACAAGTCTGGGGGGCTTGTAAGCGAATGGCTCCGTCAGGTTACTTGTCCGTTCAAATCAACCTCGGACCAGACGTCGCGTCTTTCTTACGCTTTCTGTCAGATTGTAGATTTGCTCCTTGGCACCCGGCCGCAAGGTCCTTTGCACAAATCAGACTACACATACGAGGGCCCGAGCTCCGCCACAGCATCCCAAGCAAGGCACCATTCGCCTTAGACGCATATCGTAACAGCACCAAAGCAAAAAGTATCAATTTGAAACTAACACTGTGATAGTCACTCCCAGGTAAGCATCCGGCGACGGACCAAACCAGCCTTGATTTCTATACCCATCACCAAGTCCCGGAAAAAAAGAAAATCCCATATAAAATAATAGCAACACCAAAATGAGCGAGCGTCCCGGCACTCGAGTTTTCTCTTCCCTTGTTTGTCCAGACAAACTACCAATCCTGGTGCCATTTCTCCCTTGATTGCATCATATGGCCTTCCGTAGTTTTCTCCTTTTTTTTCTTGTTTTTGTTTTCACGTCCTTCTCTTGGTTTTTACCCTTTATGCAACGGTTCAAGGGACGGATACAGTTGTTCCTTTTGTTCTGCCTGCACCTTTTCCTTTCTGCAAGGCGGTATATATTTCTCCTTACAATCGTCCACTCCTATCAATCATATTCCCCAAGAGGTTGCTTACAAGAAAACTCCAAATGGTCCAATGGTCCTGACGGAATATTGGGGAAGAAATGTAGCGTAATATTTGGTCAAGAGAAGTGAAAGAGGGGTATCGTCGTGTCATGTCATCCATACATCGGGTCTTCTGGGTACGCCCCAGTCCTTTGTCAAACCGCCGTAATGGACTTGGCTGCACTGGCGGTAGAGCGAGTGCGAGAAAAAAAGAAGGGGAAGGGGGGGGCAACAGAGCCATTAGGACGGCGTACGCCGTTGCCTCGCCCGACACTGCAAACTGAAGCAAAAAGGAAGACATGGCAAGAGATGCATAAAAGGTTCGGGCGTTGCAACGGGCAGAGAAACACTTCCCCGCCCACAGCAACTCCCCATGTCATCATGTCATCGCAATATTCAGGCCAACGGTAGTGGCGAGAAGTACATCTGCGACCCCGTGCTGAATATTCGTGGCCCGCTATCAGCTGGTTGTCTCCTCGGCATTTTCCTCGCCCTCCTCCTCGTCTGTTTTCGCCTTCTTGTTCCGGCTGTCCGGGGCCGATTCTGATTTACGCTTGTTGCCAGCAGAAGCGGTGTCTTTGCCATCCTCAGCGTCGCCGTCGTCGCCGTTGTCATTGTCGCCTTCAAGCTTTCCATCACGCTCCATGGCGGCAACTTCTTCCGTGGTCAAGAAGCGGCCGCCAGGGCCGCGAGGTCTTCGCATCGCGTGGTTGTGGCGCGACTCGTGAAGATATGGCCGTCTGCCCTTCGACGTCAAGCGCAATTGCTCTTCCAACCGTTGACGGGCCACGCGTCGCTTGAGGATTCGGTGGAACTGTTTGGCATTGACGTAAAGCGGCGACTCCTCCACGCCGGTGGTGGTCATTTCGGGGGACTGTGGGTGAGGCATGGCCTGGCCGGGGGCCATTTGAGGGGGCGCAACGCCTGGACGGCCGTGGTTCATCATGGCTTGAGGCACGCCAGGGCTTGCGACTTGGCTCAGACGTCGACCGGGTATTTGCGGGACGTTATTCATTCGGGGCGACGGGCGTGTGTCCTTCTTTCCTCCAGCGCCGCCCATGCGAGGTGACGTTTGGGGCATATTAGGATCCGAGTGCATATAAGGGTAATTTGAGCCTGAAGCAGCGGCCGTTGCAGCCATGGCCGCGGCCTGGATTCCAGGCATGCCGTACGGCACTTGCTGCATGCCCTGCTGGGGCACGCCGTACTGTGGTTGATACATGATGCAATGTCAATGGGGTTGCTACCAGAAGGAGTCGTCCAACAGGTGACTAGCGACTGGTGTATCGTGGGACCGCGAGGAAGAGAGGGTCTGCGGGAAGCAATCGGACAAATAACCGGCGGTAGAGGCCACTGGCGGGAGATGTCCGGGGTATATGACGCACTGTGGCTTTTGCTTGGGTACTGTTGGGCTCAACCTGCAGCGTTAAGCCTGTCTAAAAAAAAATCCAACGAGGTATGGGTAGCAGCAGCTTGCGTATGCGCGAATGAGCTGGCAGCCGTTAGCGGGGTTCCTCACGTCAGGGCGGCGTCGGGATGCGGGATGCAAGCAAGGGTCGCAACCACGAGGCGTCCCAAGATGGTGGCTTACCAGTGTCGGGTGGGTAGAATAGACTTTGGATGGTCGAGATGATAAGATGTGGGCGGGAGTAGAATATCTTCCGGCCAATAGGGAGTTTTGGAGATATGCCTGTACAAGGATAGAGTTAGCGACGGAACATACAGAGCCAGTAAAGCGAGCTTGGTAAAAAGGAACGGCGACTGTGAACCGCAGGGTACTATTTCGCAGGCACCAACGCTGCTTAGCGGTTGGCGTCACTCGGCTCAATGCGCTGGCAAAACTCCTGCAGGCGCAAGGCGCACAGCAAATGCACCCCTCCCACCCTCAGCGGCGGAACATTGTGCGCCGCACTTCACGGCGGGTAGCGCAGAAATATGCAGAGCGCCGCCTGCGGCCTGCGCATTGCAACGGATTTGGAGTGTAGGTAACTTGACATAGCTATGCGCATATCCGGGTCGCGCAATGATCATGTTGACCTCGTGCGTGCCCGCGCTGGACTCCTAGGCAGCTGGGTAGCGGCCACCAGTTCGGAGGGCATATGACGGCGTGGCACGGCAGGGCGCTGCGAGTTCCACTGAACATATATGAAAGGAGTTGTGGCCCAGGATATTGTATTGATGCGATGACTTCATCAGCACCAACAGCTGAGGTTGCTGAAGACTTGCGCGGGCATCCAAGGCGTGGGGCTGGCGGGATGGGGATGGCGCAGGGCATCGGCCGGCATAACAAAGAAGAGAGGGGAAAACATACCCAGATGAGAACGGCTTCGGTCAATCACAATGATGGCCGTAGAACCTATGATGGGCTTGTGAGCGTTTGCGATTAGAGGCGGATGGTGCAAAATGTGCTTGGAAGGGAAAGGCGCAGGAAAGGCGAGCAGCGCAAGCGCGGTCGCGACGCAGCAGAGCCCGGCAGCCCAGTCGCAACAAGCGTGTCTTGCTGCAGAGGTAAGATGGCGTGTAGCGGTTGAGGCGCCGTTTGCTCGGGCAATACGGGCAGGTGAGGGCGATGAAGTTGGAGGCAGTGGCAGGGCGTACCTTGTTGTGCGACGAGTGTCGTCGACCAAGTATCGCGTTGGCCGCGGCGCTAGACGGGTGAGCTCGGTGGAGAGCGGTTTGTTTGGAGCCGAATTGCTGGCAGAGCTGGGTTGGAGAACAGCAGACGCCGCAGGCGCGATCTGTCACCTGACGATGAATGAAGAGCCAATGGCAAAGACGAAGCGCACGCTGGCGGCGATGATAGGCCTCTGTAGTCGCGATGTTGCGATGGCCTGTCGTGAGTGAAGAACGACGCGCGAGAAGCTGATTTGCTGGCTGGGAGGGGGCCGGTTAGCGGTTGGGCAAAGGTGGTTGGTCGGTGCGTGCTTTATTCTGTCTCTGTACCGGGGCCCGCCCGAGTACCTGAAAAGTCACTAGCGCCGAGGGCTGGCTGGGAGGTGAGTGGGCAGCCGGAAGCTGCACTGGCTCTGAACGGCACCGCGCCGCAGCGCAACGCATTGCACCGGGGTACCATGGGTCCAGCGTGGTGGTCCAGGGTGGTCCAGGGTGCTTTTCCCACTTTCGCCCAGCTAACCCAGCTAGCCTAGCTAGCTAGCATCAGAGCCGGTGGGACGCTTGCGACGCTCTTGGGGGGAGCCACACGGCATGGCCACAGTGAGTGGGCTTGTAGTACGGAGCAAGTGCAGGCGGCGGGCGGGTGTGCCGTGTGTGAGACGAGGCGAGGCGTGCGGGACGGTGAGCCCATCCTACCTCTTTTTTTTTTTTTTTTTCGCGCAGCGCAGCTCGGAGGCGAGCGCGGCGAGCCGTCGCATTACCGAGGGAAATGGAATGAGGAGGGTACAGGGCGGCGACAGGTGGGATGATGACGTGGTAGACGGTGAAAAACGACGGCAGTGAGCGACCGAGAGATGGGAACAACGGTCGATGCCGGGGTAATTGGGGATAGCAGAGCAGGCAATAGCACGGCTGGGGACGCAAAGTAAACAAACCGAAAGAGACGACTTACTTTTTGATCAAGCTCACGGGCCGTGGAAGCTCCTGAGTGGTGAGCTGCGCTGCGCAGAGTTGGAGACAAGGCGGGGATACCAAAACAGCTCCGGGCGTGCGCGTGGGCGGTGGGCGCGGGCGGGCGACGGCGCACGTCAAGGCTGCTGCTGAGTGAGACCGAGACTTTTGGGCGTGGCTGGCTAGTGTGTTGCCTGTGTGTGCGTGTGTGTCGCTGGTACAGCTTTGGTGCTGCAGCTTGGACTCGCAATGTTGGTGAGTCCTTTTTTCTTTTCACCTGGTAAATGGAGAATCCAGCGGTTGCGCTGTCTGGATATAGTAGACTATTCTGTACTACGAGTACAGGACGCGGGCGCTGTTTGTCTCTGGTCGGTAAGCGGTCCGGCAACCGAAAAAGGGTCGAAGTGCACGACCGCTTGGGCTCGGTCAAAGGCAAACGGCGTTGGGTTGGCTGATGAGCGGAGACACGCTGGTCCCAGTTGCGGCGGGCAGAGAGAACGGGTTGTGAATGGCCCACGAGACGCGCGGATGAGGGACAAAAACAACAGAGTCCCTACTTTTTTTTTTTTCCTGATAGGCCTGGTCGTGGCCGCTCTTCTTCCTGGCCTGTAAAACGGCTTTCGCGCAGTCTTATTGCTCGGTCTGCCGCAGAAGTGGTCTTGGTCTGGCGCGGGCGTTGTACGCAGCACAGCACTGGTCCGGCGATTGTGAGTGGAGGGGCAAGGAAATGGCCAAAACGAAGACACGGGGGTTGATTGGACCGTGCAAGAGGAGAAAGGGAAGGACGAGGAAAAATGCAAAGACGTGATTTGAGGGACGGGGGACTAGACACCTTTAAGCTTCTGTGACTGGCTGATTCAGCTCCCCTGTGGGGCCTTCGTGTTGGCTGCTCCTCTGCAGCGATTTGATTGGCTACGGTCGGGAGCTCTTTCCCTCGCCTCTGCCCATCCAGCCTTGGACGATATTTATGCTCAAAGGATGTACCAGCGAAGTATCTCTCCACTTCAAAAAAGGCTATATGTACATATTTTAGACTTACTCTCCTCTCCCAACAAAGCCTGATCCGTCGCCGTGATAACGCAAGTATTAAATTAACTCTCGCGCGTCGAGCGTCACCATTTATTGCGCATAATACGCCTTGAGTCCTGTTTGCGCTGCGCAGAAAAATTCACCTCCTACGTGTTAGAAAGACGCTGCCCTCGGCCGTTATCCCATGGACAAAGTCCCAAACATCCCCTGCCGTGCCTTGCCGGCCTCGGTGGCCGGTTGCCTTCTATGAGTATACATAGCTTGGGCATCAACGCGACATGGCTTCACTCGCCAGGCTGGCCAACAGAGCCCGTATCGTTCGTTTGGGTGCTGAAATGCCAGCGCGCAGCAACTTCTTCATTGCTGCGCCACGTTGTGCCGCTGCTTGCTCTGCAATGCAGCCTGATTGTAGTCCGTACTGTACCTGCGCTGGCGCAACCGCGCTGCAGTCATTGTCAGTCACCCATCCGCCATCCATCCTCCGTTTTGTCCCCTCCAGCGAGTGATCAGCGGTAAGGCCTCGGAAACGCTCTGGGGATGGGTGTGCGGTGCGCTGGCATTGAACTCACCAACCCGTGTCAATTGCCTGCGGCTGCACCAAGTAGCGCTCTGCGGAACATTCGCGCACTACGTATCATGAACAGTGCATCACAAAGCATCGCCGCGACCCCTGGCCCGTCCTGCGCCACAATGAAATCATGACGTCTTTCCGAGTTCACTGTATACTGAGCATAAACGTGAAATACCGAGGGTGGCTTTACCGTTGTTTGAAGTGAGCCGCTCAAATGTCGGTGAGCTCTTTGGCTGATGGCTTCTTGATCCCGCCTCAGAACGCACATGCATTTTCAGCAGTGCCGATTTTGTCCGTATATGTTTGCTTTTTGGAGCTGGTGGCCGTTGATATTATCGCCAAATAGCCCCCAAATGCGTATTTTTACATGAGTATGGAGCAATATTAGCTGTACTAACATTGGTTGGCTATATCAGATGCGCTGGCATCTATATCACGGCTGGAGCGGGGCACGGCTTGCGATCTGTGACATCGTTACGAGTACACTCCAGCTAGAAAATACTTCATACAACAGAACACACGGTAAGCTCGTAAATTGACCAGTATTGCGCTTGTAAACAATTCACTAGAATAAAGCCATCTTTATTTCTACTAACATCTCGAATGAACCTGAGTTCTCGCCCCGTCGGCGTTATGCGAGATATGTGTAGGGTAGATGAGCCCCCACCTCAACAAAAACGCCTTCAGAGGCACCCAGCTGGTATGACACTTTACTTGTGTGAACCCGCCGAGGTCCGCGTACCTAGACATAAAAAATCAATGGTCTACATGGAAAGGACCTTGGTATAGTCGAATTGTATCACAGTAGCCATATACAAAAGAAACCTTTTCAAAATGCCGCTCGTATGTCTGGGGCTTGATCTTGTATGCTTAGGGGTGAAGGATGTCGTTCTGTGCAGTAGGTTGCGCACGCTGCATCAACAAAAACAAGTTGTGTGAGCAATGGGTCTTTAACCAGAAAACACATTCGAGAAGAATTCGTCAAACCAAATCAATCATTACAAGAAGTCGCAATTGCACAGCTCTTCCGAATCATGGCAACCCTATCACGCTGAACCACACACAACATTTCCTAGCGCGTCACCATCGCGGCTTCGCGCTCCAAACGCACCCTCCATTTCCACAAGCCAGCCACAACTCGACATGCCCAACTGCGTCCTTGGTGGCCTATATGTGCCCATATTATAGTTGCAGAGACAGCATCCAGAGCCTCAACAATGCACCAGACAGATCATGACCGCCATGAAAAAAGACCAGAAGGATGCCGAGGGCTGATGGAAAGCGGGGTGCAAGAAGGACCGATTTGCTGATGTTCCAACGGCGGACACAACGGACACTTTAGCCCAATGTGGCATACAGCTCTAGCCATAACGGGAAGGGTTCTTAATGTCCGACATTGACCAAATCTCTTTCGTACGAGACACATGGTATACGAGCAGGACCCTGGTCAAGCCCCGCGGTATAGTTTGCGGTGCCCTCGATGGTCTTTCGCAACAACAATCCCGACTAAAGGCAAGCCATGTGTCAGCGGTCATATCTAGCCTGCTTTAGCGTTGAAGGCCACCTCCAACTCTGTTTTAGGTCTTATTCGACAGTCATCTCATGCTGGATAGCGCCCGGCACCGTGCGCACACCCCTGTCTTTCCCCGGATTGTTTGCGATGAACCTGCGGGCACATGGCTTAGGATAAACAGCCCCCGTTGCTGTCCTTATTCAAAAGCGCTGATAATACTTTAAATCAGTATGCAAAATCGGCATGCAGAATCGGGCCCTTGGGTTTACCTTGAATGGAATTCCCGGTTTGAGAGCCATCATGATTTCTTCATTGTGAACGAGACAAATCAATGGCTATCGCAAGTCACTCCCACAGAACAGTCATCCAGTCCAAATAACAAAAGCTGCGATAAACTCAGACAGCGATACGCCCATGGTCATCCGAGCGCACTCTCCCGGATCTATTAGGGTTGCCATGTCCGAAGCTCCCCGGATGGAGTCGAAGTTCCCTCGCGGGTGGTCTTCTCTAACAGCGAGATATGGGGACCAGTAAGCCGCACTAGCAACCCCAGGCACAAACCTTGCCATGCAGATGGCGGAATAGCTGGATGACTTGCCTTACCCCGTGTTTGAGGCGTCGAGACTAAAAGCTTCTCCGCATTCTTTGCGTCTAAGCAAGGCCAATAAAGTGGTCTCGAAGACTCAACGGTATGGGGGTGGCGTCGGGGAAGCTCGGCACTGGCTGCTACCCATCTCACTCTTTCAATGCCTGGGAAGCTCTATTTCTGTCCCCGAAGACACGAAGGAAGGAGTTCAACCCTGTTGGCAACCTTGCAGCCAGGTTCGGCCCGATCCCCGACGGCATCAGTCTCATCGGAAAACTCAAAATGCCGAGCGGATGGCTCTCAACATCGGCGAACTGAGCAACCGAACCACATTTGAGCTCCTTAATTGGTCGCCCAGTACCTTCTGTCTGCCATGTGGATGGCAATTGATTATGAAGATGTACCCCGGCCTTGGCCAAAGTTGGGGTAGTCGATGCTAAGGTGCAGTATCGAACGGCGACGGACACAGCGGGGAAGAGAAGGATATAAAGTGTCGCAGCTTTCTCCCACTTGTGGATTCTGGTGAAAATTAAAGATAGCAATTCCTTTCACTTGCCACTTCCTGTTTTCAAGCCTCATTGCCCAACCTTCTCCAAAATGTCTTTCAAGCAGTCCGCTGTTGCGGCTACGCTGGTCGCGGCCCTTCTCCAAGGCTCCCAGGCGCAGCTTTTCACTGTCAACTGTGCACCACTGACTATCCAGCGTGGTGATCCCATTGTCTTCCCTGGAGTCATCTCTCCCCACGTTCATATCGTCACAGGCGGTACCGCCTTTCAGCAAACAGAGCCCAATGACGTCGCTCGCAACGCCAAGGCGACCACCTGCGATAAGCTTCTCGACAAGAGCAACTACTGGCAGCCCCAGCTCTACCACCAACGCCATGATGGCAAGTTTGAGCTCGTAAAGATGCAAGGCAATGTAAGTGCACACACCAACGTCCTAATCTTGCCTGGGGCCCTATCACTTTACATATCGTCGCAACAAAAGACTTACCTGGCATGATACCCCCAACAGGCTGCCTATTACATCAAACGTGCATGCGACTATGCTCCTGGAAGAGAAAACTGTGACGGCGCCCCAACTCCTATTGCTCCTCCCAGAGGCCTAAGAATGGTCGTTGGTGACCCATTCCTTCGGTAAGCTACCTTGACCAGGTTGAGTCCTTGTCATAGCCATGGCTAACATACTTTCTCTCTAACAGAACTTTTAATGAGTCCAACCCCGAACAACGCGCCATCTCGCACGTCTGTCTTGACGGCCCCGGAAAAGCCGACACCTTTCACATCAGCAGCCTACCATGCGACCGTATGCGAGCCGAGACGTTCTTTCCGTCTTGCTGGGACGGCCAGAACCTCGACAGCAGCAACCACAAGAGCCATGTACGAGCTTACATCCCAATCTTAAGTCGTCAGACCAAAGAAGTAACGTACTAACGCCCCTCGCAGATGGCCTTCCCCGCAAAGGGCGACTACAATTTTGGTGTCTGTCCCGAATCCCACCCGAAAGCTATACTTTCCGTCTTTTTCGAGTTCTTTTACGACACCGGCGCAATCCAGGATCCCAACCGCCTGGTTTGGGCCATGGGAGACCCCACAGGCTACGGCTTACACGGCGACTATCTGCAGGGTTGGACTGACCAGGACCGACTCGAGCGCGCGATTGATACCTGCACGGGCCCCAACGGTGTTGATGATCCGGGATGCAGCCTCAATGTTGGCCCCGACGGCACACCTGGACACTCTAGTGAGCAGGAGCTCGAGGTTCCAGAGCCATCGGAGCCGGTGGGCAAGACTGGGCCGCTGGATAAGTTGCCTGGCAACAACCCTGTTGTTGGCTAGTCTCTCAAAGGAGGGTCGGTATACGAAAGTGTGACGTTTACTGAGTACTTGGATGAGTTTTATGGGAAGTTTGTTTAGCTAAACTGTGTGACATCTTCTGCAGCCAGAACTTGAGCCAGTCCTTACGAAGAAAATTGATCGGTAACTACGCAACTTGCACACTACCTTTGACTTGCACCACAGCCTGCATCTGTTCCTCTGCGGCTGTAATAGTTTTAGACCACCTCCAGGCGGGGATCTTTCGCTCGTACAGTTCGTCAATCTCTGCTGCGGAGCGCCTATAACCTGTTAGCCGACAAAATCACCACTGCTGGCAAAGCACAGGTGGACATACCCTTTGGTTTCCGGAATATACAGCCACATCAAGATGCAAGTCGGCACAGAGAGAGCGGCGTACACAAACCCAGTTTTGAGGCTAAGTGCCAGGAGCATGGGAGGGGTGGCGTAGCTACCTCGTGGGTTAGCTGAGGTTTTACAACAAACGACAAAGAGTGGGCATCCGAGCGTACCAAGTTGCGATACCAACAATCGAGTTTGAAAAGAAGGTAACAGGCCCGGTTTTAACTGTAGCAGGTCAGTCATCTGTACCTGGTGAAGTAGGACACCATGTGGCGGAAAGCTTACTGCGGAGAAGGGCAGAGGGTAGTTCAGCTGAGTAGAGGTAGTATGACATGGCAATAATCTGATGCGAAAAGGTCCAGAAACAGCAAATTACAAGCTGAGGAGAATTATTAGTCAAAGTTATTCCGTGGCATACTTTGGGGCGCGAATGCGAGGATGAAGACTTACCAACGCTGTACCAGCTGCTGCATTGCCTGATGTCGCCCCTGTCCAGTGTAGCGCGCCCACTATGAAGAGGACGGTACAGACGAATGTCTCGCAAGAATTGATAATTGTGCGACGGCCAAGCTTGTCTGTAGACATGGACCAGCTAAGAATAGCCAGTAGATTGCAGCAACTGGAGTAGTCAAGTGTCAGCTATATCGGCGACGCATGTATCTCTTATTTCTGATATATGTGACTTACGAGAGAATCACTGTGCCTAAGAATGGGTCATTCAGACCGGCAAGTGAGAAGAAATCTATAAGTTTTGTCTCAGTGACCATTTTCCGCTTTTCTTTGGTAGAGGGCAGCATACATGTTGAGTAGGTGCTGATGATAGCAAGGCCAGCAAGTTGCTGGCAGACGGCCAAAATCATGACAGTAAAGGTTCGTTTCTGCATCAAAAGAGTTTAGTGCGTGTAGTACCGTGTGAAAGAAGAGGAAAATACCTTGTTCAGGCCCTTGAAAACGTGCAAGAAGCTCGGCCTTTCCTGAAGAACCTCCCTTTCGTGCTCAATTGTGCGAGCCATGATACCATACTCTTCTTCAAAATCGTATCCGTTGACACCACCGTAGAGTTGTTTCATGGCCTTCAGGGCCTTTTCTTTGTTGCCATGGCGCGCATAAAACCATGGGGACTCAGGAATAAAGACCCAAAACACAATCATCAGCCCAACTGGAGCCCATAAAATACGCATCGCGATCAAGTAGTTATCTGGATGAGCCTTGTTGAGCTGCTGCATCATCACAGCCACAACGATGCCGCCAGTGTTGCTCCTATTCCACGGTTAGAAGTGGCAAGAGAATGATTGATGACAGGTGAGTGTGCATACCATACTGCCTGAAAGGTGACCATGCCGCCCCTGATGCGATTGGGACAAATTTCCATAACGTATACCTGACATACCACTCTATGTAAACTTAGCATACAGCGTTCAAGCTTCTTCGGAAGAAAATATGTTTCTTACTGAAGTACACCGATACCCGCACCATTGCAAAGCTTTGCAAGGGCCTTGTAGTAACGTCAGCAACTTCTTCGATACTGTCGCTGCGGAATGGCTGGCACTTACCCAGACGGATGGGCTCTTGGCGGTATTGAGAAATACACAGCCCTGAATACAACGTATATAAGACTTGCAACATCATCACCATTCATTAATTATTTACTTACTATGACGAGCCATAGCCATGCGAGATAAAAGGATTTCTTACGCCCGAAGCGATCGGCAAACCTGGACATGTTAGCACAAGGGATACCGAGGCAGTATAAGTCCTATTTGTACCAAGAAATGTGAGTAAATGTGACAATTTGACCGACATTCTGCAGTTGTTAGCAAATTTGGTTCCCCTTTTGCTAAGAAGAATCCTCGTACAAGAAGCGCACTCCATGTGGACACTGCATTGTTGGTCAGCTCCGAGATACAGGACGGTGTGATTCGATGATTGTCTCTTACCCCATGTCGGATCCAGAGCCCTGACTCCTTCACCACCCTCGGAACCAAACTGTTTTATGAAGCCACGGTTGGCAATGACACTTCCACCCGCACCAAGCTAAATCTTGTAAGCCAGTTGAGCTCGTTGCAAAGCAGAAAAGCAAGCTCACCTCGAAACCTTCGCAGACATAGCCAGTATAAACAGCAAGCGTCACCAGCACGACCCGCCTGAATACCCACAGAGTGCGGGGAATGGAGAGCTCATCGAACCTGGACTTTACAAGGCCATAGCTATCGTATCCATCTATCTTGACGTTGGCATCGCCATCCAACTCAATGTGCTCCGTCTGGTTCACCTCGGGCTTCTCGGTGGTAGGACCCGCCATGCTTACTGGTGTAGCTCTTTGAAAGACTCAATAATCGGTAGAAAATATATTCACACAGGCTCGTGCACCTTTGAAAAAAGAGCCATCTCGCAGTTTGACGGAGAGGACCGTTTATGAGGCTCTTCAGGAATGGGACAACGAGTGGCGCGGAATTAACAAGCAACGATCAGGAGCCGCGGTGGAAGTGCCGTGACTCGGTCAAAGATAGCCCGGAGGCGTCAAGCCGCCGCAACAGGCACACGTCAGGAAACACTCCAAACTCCAGCACGCGCGTAGCACTACGCCGGCTAAAGTAAGGTAATTAAAGCACCAAATGAGCACACGGTACTGAGACTGGATTCCAATTATGGTAGGGATGCAGGCCGTTGCATTGTACGGAGTAGTTCTGCGGTGCTTATTGGCCTTGCAGGGTGCAGCTGCATACATAAATACCAACTGCTGATCTGCATGCAGATAAGATTGAGATCAAATAAGTCGGATGAAGAATGTACGTTGTTTCCCATAATTAGACACAACTAACAGAACATGCTCTACACACTACCTCGCATGCCTTTCATAGCAATGCCCTTCTCATCCAGCGCTTTGAGCCTTCCATCAGCTGTAGCTGACTATGGGGACTGGCCGTGGCTGCGAGGCGCAACCCAAAGTCGGTAGAGTGTGGGACGAGGTGGGTGAACCCTAGGATGAGTACGAAAAAGCCCCATGAGCACCCAATCATCAGAATGATCCAGCAAACAGAGTGCCAGAGCGTTGACAAGCCCAATATTTTCCCCGGATTGGCGGGGTACTCCACCTGTCGATCCCCAAGCCTCGCTGGAGTTTGCGCAAGCTGAAGCCACTTACACCAGAAGCTCTCTCTGTAATTACTCCGCAACTCCGGACAAGACGGCAAAGGCGTGTGGTCACATTCTTCGTCGTTTCGGGTAAAATGAGGCCGGTTCAGATATCTCTAATAGTCCCGCCCCTTTGCCTTCGCTAGCATTATTCGGTTGGTTGCAAGCGCAATCCTGCCATTGTGTAGCTTGCACACTTCCGTCCAAAACGACCACCTCTCGCCATGTCGGGCCAAGTAAAGGCCGAACTGCCAGCGCCACGTCCATTGTCGGCGCGGCAATCGCTAGCGAGAGAGAATAATCTTGTGTTTGAGCTCCGACACAGCACACTCTACAGAGTACTTATCACATCACTTGAACATCTACGCCGCTGCTGTCTGAGCCCCTTCGTTCAGACGAGGGGATACTGTCGACTAGAGAAAATACCACACCAACAGCATATAGGCTATTCAGAACCATGTCACCAATCAGGATCTCATCAATCATCTTCGAACATCACCCAACCGGACTGGGCATTGGCCACGCCAGTCCGCGACTATCTTGGCGCTTCTCTTCAAGTGCCAGCCAGACTGAGCCACGAAACTGGGTGCAAGAATCTTACGAAATTGAGATTTCCCGTCATAATGCCCCTGAAAAGCCCGAGAATTACACTGTTCAAAGTAAAGAATCTATTCTGGTGCCATGGCCGAGCCATGCGCTCCAGTCAAGAGAGCGTGCGGCAGTAAAGGTTAGGGCCCATGGAAATGCTATCGATTCGAACGGCAATCCTACTAGAGAAAGTACGGAATGGTCCGAATCGGCGGTAGTCGAGGCTGCCCTCTTGCATAAATCAGACTGGTCCGCTAAACTCACGACCTCTACCATTACCGGCAGTGACAAGGAATCTGTACGACCCTTGATATTCCGCAAGGCATTCTCCCTGCCCGAAAATGCGGGCCACATCTCGAAAGCCCGCCTCTACATTACAGCCCACGGCATTTATAAGGCATACGTCAATGGTACTCGGATTGGAAACGAAGAAATGGCCCCAGGCTGGACCAGTTACAACCACCGGCTGTTGTACCAGACTTTCGACGTCGCTGCCAGCCTTTCACAGGGCGGGAAGCAACACGTCCTGGGCGTCTCTGTTGCTGAAGGGTGGTTCGCCGGCCGATTGGGGTGGAAAAGCTACCGACGCATATATGGGGACAAATTGGCGATCTTGGCTCAGCTCGAGGTACAATTCGAATCTGGTCAAAGCTACAAACTGCAGTCAGACGGCAGCTGGAAGTCTGGCCACCATGCCACCACTCGCAGCGAAATTTACGACGGCGAGGATTGCGATACGAGACTTGCAAACCATGGTTGGAGCAGCGATGCGGACTTCAACGAGGAATACCTCTCGCCCACTCAAGAGCTCGATTTTCCGTCAGCGCAGCTTCTGGCTTCTGAGACCCCGCCAGTGCGAGTGACTGAAGAGTTGGCGCCTAAAAACATCTTCCTTTCTAAGTCAGGCAAGACAATTGTCGACTTTGGTCAAAACTTGGTCGGCAAAGTTGAACTCCGCCTTCCTGTAGGCCCCGAAGGGCAGCAGGTGACGCTTAGCCACGCCGAGGTCATGGAAAACAGCGAGCTTGGCATGCGGCCCTTGAGGACGGCGAAACCCATTGACAATGTCATTCTTTCACAGTCCCAGCCCGCAACGTGGACTCCGCAATTTACATTTCATGGATTCCGTTACGTCCAAGTCGACGGCTGGCCGCTTAATAACGGGGTACCTGATACCAGTGAGATCAAAGCACTCGTGCTGCACAGCGACATGACACGCACCGGATGGTTCTCCTGTTCCAACTCGCTCATCAATCAGCTCCATGAAAATGTTCTATGGAGCATAAAGGGCAATTTCCTTTCCGTACCGACAGACTGTCCCCAGCGCGACGAGAGGCTGGGCTGGACAGGCGATATCCAGGTATTTAGCCCATCAGCAAACTTGCTTTTCAATACCAACGCCTTTCTGGGCAACTGGCTTGCCGACGTCTCTGTTGAGCAGTTGGAAGAAAGCCGAAAAGGAGTTCCCGGATTGGTGACACCAGATATTCTCAATGACAACACTCTTGGACCGCAATGTGCTTGGCATGATGTTACTGTCTTGACGCCATGGGACCTGTATACGACCTCTGGAGACAAGGAGCTTCTTCGTGATCAATACGCTAGTATGAAAGCGTGGGTTGATGTCGGTCTACCTCGTGGACCGAATGGCCTCTGGGACCAAAATATCTGGCAACTTGGCGACTGGCTAGACCCTGCTGCGCCGCCTGAAGAACCTGGCAATGGCACTACTGACGGCATCTTTGTGGCCGATGCCTACCTAGTGAGAGTACTCGAAACCATGGCCAAAGTCAGTGCAGTGCTCGGAGAGGTCAAAGATGCGACTCGTTACAGTCAAGAGGCTGCGCATGCAAAGAAGACGTTTCAATACGAATACGTTGCTCCCTCTGGTCTGTTGGTTTGCGATACCCAAACGGCACATTCCCTTGCACTCACATTCGGTTTACTGGGTGGCAAGTCTCAAATCGCAAAGTCTGCTGGGAGACTTAATCACTTAGTCTACAATGCCAAGTTTAGAATCGCAACTGGGTTTGTGGGGACGCCTTTGGTCTCTCACGCTCTTTCTGATAGTGGAAGCTATCAAATGGCGTATCGCATGCTTCTCGAGAAGAAATGTCCCTCCTGGCTCTACCCAATCACTATGGGTGCAACCACCATCTGGGAAAGATGGGATAGTATGCTACCAGACGGGTCAATCAACCCTGGTTCCATGACTAGCTTCAACCACTACGCGTTAGGCTCAGTCGCGAACTGGCTACACAAGAACGTCGGTGGAATAAGCCCGCTTGAACCGGGATGGAAGACTGTAAAAGTGCGGCCGGTTCCCGGAGGCGACTTGACCAGCGCTACCGTAAAATACGAAGGCCCATACGGACGAATCGAGTCTTCATGGCATGTTGGTGATGATGGCACGTTCCATCTCAAGGTCACTATTCCTCCCAACTCACATGCAGTAGTCATCCTTCCCGACGCTTGGAAGATGGATACGCAAAGCGAGGAACAGGGCATGGAAATTGGGTCTGGGACGTATGAATACCAGTGCTCGTACTCGCCCAGCGATTGGCCACCAAAGGCACTTCTCAAGCGGTCGCAATTTGGGTTAGATTTAGCAGACGAGGGCGGTCGTGAGGCCATTTAGGATGCCGTTCTGGCACTAAAGTATAGGGTATATAATGTAATTAGCTGAGCTAATAATAGAGTCTCTACCTCGCAGTTGGACGATAAATTGTGTTGTATGTCGAACGTCGGTTACAATGCTGCCAAGAACCTCACCTCTGAAGATGCGAGCTGGGCCGAATTTCACACAGTCCATGCTTGGTCTCATCAGAATGGGAAACTTACTGCCAAGCCAACCAAGTCCATTAAACTTGGTGAAACTGGGCCACTTGAAAAAGAAAAAAGCAAACATGAAAACTACACGCCATGCATATCGAAGGCTGGCTGGCAGCAGTGCAATTGGGCGGTTTTGCTTCCCACCATTCTCGACGGAGCATGGGCTTGACGTGGCTGCTCTAACAAGGATGTCAATGCAGAGTGGTCCGAGTAAAATGAGGCGTAGTGTTACTGATTTGCGAACAACGAGCCTGGTTCGCATGCACGGAGGTGTCTTACGGCCGTCAGGGTCGTCAGCGCTTGATCGGCTCACCGCCAGCGTCGAAAGCCTGTGGCGTAATTGGGGAAGCTAACGCTAACAGTCTGACATATTGGCTGGAAGAGTGGTTCGGTGTTATTGAGCGGCGATGATAGACCACACCTGCGTGGCTTGAATAGACTTTACGGCCATCATCCAATACACGCCGAGGAAGCCAAAGCTTTCCTGCCTGGCACTTCAGCAAACTTACCGATTGCTTGGACCGAGCATCACTTCTCTATAAAATGAGGATTTGAGCAATTTCAGAGAATGTAGGCATCCGTATGTGCCGGGATGAGATCGTATTTTCAGAAGGCGCGGCCCAGAATATTGTCTTCTGCTGTCAGGCTGGCGCTTACTGGGTTAATTTGGCCGTCACCGGCCTCTAGCGGACAAAGCCTTTGCCGCAACTCACGGGCGCCATGGTAACTTAGTGGCGAATGCCTCCAAACGAGCCATACAGCGGCCAAGAAGGACGCCAACATGCAGAATCAAGCGCTCCGTGGCGCTCCGTGGACATGAGCTGGTGTGAGGTCGGCTGGCGGCTGCAGGAGCCAACGCAGAACCCTTCGTCAATAAGATTCTGGTCGCTTGTTCCTGTAGCACGTTTGTGCGTCGTATATGTACAAGGAACCAGTAGTACAAATGACCAATCATTTGTGCGACCTAAAGCGAGCCGGGTTTTCCGACAACGGCGTAGGCACCATTCGCAGAGAGAACAAGAGGCAAGTGGAGGAGGCCCGAATGTACTTATTGGGGGACGAGCAGAAAAGCGGCGTCGATGGTGGTAGAAAGCAAGCCACTGGGTTTTGGACTACCCATTCCCCTCCGGTCGAACGCTGGTTTCCGTTAGATTTCTCCCTAATAGCACTGGCACTGGCCATTCCATTGACACAATATACTACTATGAGCCTATAGATTCCAAGCGAGGCTGGCTTTGTCAAGCACCGTGTATGAAAGGCATTGAAGCTTGGCGCTTCTTGCAGGGCCTGATTGTTGCAAATTGACCGTGGTGGTATGAAACTTTGCAGACGTAGAAGCTGTGTCTCTCAAGGCTGTAGCTGAGAAGGCGGTGCGGCGGCGCTCGGTGCTTCCGGCCGCTAGACGCAGTACTATTGGTCCCAGCAGGGTGGTTCAGGCATTAGTGCACCGCGGGCGGAGAGGCAGCGGTAATGGTGGCGCTGGAGAGGCGTTTTATCCCAGAGTTGTCAGCCACCGTGCGGAGGAGACTGGAGATTGTAAAACGCCACCAACAATGGCTCGGAAACATCTGAGGTCTTCTGCGGCCTTTACGTGTGCGAGGCATATTTGAAACGCGGAGAAAGCTGCAGGAAGCATAAACGACCTAGTTTAGGCGCAATTCTAGAAGTAATAAAGGCTGTCGGCGGCAGCATGTCGTTGGCTGACGAAGAGCGACGCGCATGGCGGCTTGCTGCACGACGGCGCTTAGACAGGGATGTTGAGCAGCAACAAAGCGAGGCAAACCCAAAGAAGCAGAAATTGATCGGCGGCCGTGGCGCGGGCCCAAGCATAAACAAGGACAAATGCAATGTAGAGAAAGGTGAGCCGGTGACCAGTGGCTCTATCTCAAAGCTTGACCGCTGACGGCGTAGCCCTGCTTCATGTCGCGCGCGCTCTACTTTGAGCGGCTACTGAAGCTTGGAAACCAGTCGACGCATTAAAACGGATTGTCGGCGACCAGAGATTCAATGACGGCGGCTCGCAGACGGGCCACTGCTTGAAGGAGGGGAGCTAGCAGGATTCTGCATGCGTCGAGGAAAAGGATTGGCAGCCAGCCGCGCAGATGACTGCGCGTAGAAGGGGAGAACAAGTCGAGGCTGTGGCGTTGATGCATGGGCAGCAGCGTAAGCGAGAGTAACGGCAAGCGCCAGAGGCATGTGGCCGATACGAGCATGGGTTTGGCGGCTTGTTGAGGGACACGACAGCGGGAGATGCTGCAGTTACCATGGTAGGCCTGTGATGGCGTCGCGTAGAAGACAGGCCGATAGCTTCAACATGTAGGTTCGCAGGTAGCGATCTTGGGAAGATAAAAGAACGACGATTCCTCGTCAAGGGAAGGAAGCAACGAAGCAAGCAAAATTCAACATCAACCTACCTTATCTTATGACTGTCACAGAAATCCGCCGCAGCACGAGCCATTGCTAAGCAATACCCCATCCTGTCTGCATTCTCGCAGCGCCATCGCCACCATCAACACGTCTCGAGGCAATCCCCTGTCGCAAGAGGCTCCCATAGTCCGGCTGTATTGACAACGGTCCGCAGAAGAGGGCCACGCAGAGTCAGGCTCTCCCCCAGCGCCGCCACGGCCTAGACGCTCAGTCGATCCGCCATCCGCAGTCGCCCCTCCACTGGTGACAGACTGCTGCAAGCCCGAGGCCTAACATCAGCGAGTGCGAGCGCTTTCCTGATACTTGGGCGCTCAGCATTTGGCGTAAAGCCCGGCGTCGGCACCGAGCAGGGCACCTAATAACCTCGGCGAGTACAGCATTCTTCCAGTTGATTTTGGGTTGCGCTGCACCATAACCCTTGTCACGCCGCAAGGCCAATCAGACCCTGAAGACACCCTGAGGACAGCTTTGGTCACACAACGCCCCATCGTCGAATCATCGTCGACGGCGACGACGGAACCAGCCAGGCCTACCGCTCAACCGGGCTCTGACTGGCCAGAGACGAACGAGATTGGCTGGGATTGAAAGAGAAGCACAGCAGAAGCGCTCCAGTACTCGCGTACTCTGCGCACCGAAAGCCCCAGTCATCGCCATTGCAAGTGTACGGGCGTAGGCCAGCGCCAACGCTGCTTTTAGTGTCGACGCAAGCCTCCCCTCTCGCGCCCCCCTGCATGTCCACACCCCCTCTCCCCGCCGCCGCGCCGAGTACGAGTACTGTTGTACTTGGGCGCAGCGACCGCGCACCACTGCCAATATTGAAGCGCCGTTGCCCTGCCCCAGCGTGGCATCTATAGTCGTCACCCTCAGAAAAACGCTGAAACAGGACTTTTCATTTGTCAGTTGCTTGTCGCCGGCTACATCCCTGCGCGCCATTTCTTCCTTCTCTCTGCTCCTCTGAGCGCTCGCCTAACCGCCGGAAGGCTCAGAGACTGCTACTGCCATTGTCTACGGAGGCTGCCATTTTAGGGCATAGCCTGAGGTTACTATTTGAAGAAAGCCTCTTGCCTGGCGTTTCTCTGTTCCTCTGCCCTGCCCGGTCACCTCTGGCGCCGTCGCTTTGGCCCGTGTGCTGTGCCTAGCCAGTTAAGCCACGGTCTGATACGCCAAACCAGTGCGTCGGGGCGCATATCCAAAACACGGTCCAGGAACCCTTGCTACCGTCTTCTCATTGGTGCTCCTGCTGTGTCATTGTACGCTATTTTACGACACAACACCAGAGGCAAAGCACCGGGATCCTCGTCGAGACTCTGCTTGCCGCCAACCAGGTGCGCCAGCCATCCACCCCGTCTGCATCGTCACGGCCAGTTTTCTGTCTTTGTCCACCCCCTACCTCTCTTCTTACAAGTTCCTGGGCGGAGTACACCTACTCTTAAACACGCTGCCCGGGTACTTTGCTTTTCTGCCTGTCTTCTTTGGCTCTGTGTCCCCAGAACGACGTTTCTGCCGCCCACACCCCCTGTTCACTCATCCCACCCCCCACATCGTCCCGCGGCCCATCCGCCTGCTCTTGCGAACAATATAATCGCCTTGGGCTGCCTTTCCCCTTCCCACACTACTTCACCCTTCGCCGACTTCTACATCTGCCCAAAGCCTTTGCTCTTGTGGACTCGCCCTTCGAGACGCTTGCAGGTCGCCATCGCTCTGCCTCCCGCCCTCCCGCCTGCCCGCTTGAGTGCCTGCGTGAGTGCCGGCCTGTCGAGTTCACCAGAGTCCCGCGGCCAGCTCTCAGATTTGTTCGGTTGCGAGCCGTTCGTGTCGTTGTCGTCATCATGCCTGGACCAAAGCCTAAGCTGGAGAAGCTCTCGACGCCCATCACGAGTAGCTTTCCTTCAGAAATCACTTCGGCCAATACGGCGACACCCATCTCGGCGCTCTCTGTCCCCATCAAGCCTGATCCCGACTTCATAAAGACGCCCATCAGCCCCCCGTCCGCTTACACCGATTTCCTTACAAAGGCTATGTCTCTGAACTCTCCCCTTGTTGCGTCGGGGGAAACGACGCCAGAGTCCGCTTCTGCCACCGACGCCAGCGAAAAGAGTGACAGTGGCAAGGAGGAACAATCGCCAGCGACTTCGACTGCCAGCAGCAAACCATCGCCGCCAGCAACGGCAGCAGCACCAGTACCTCCAAGCCCATTTTCAGCCCAAATACCCATGTCTGCTCCTCCCACTGGCGCGGCCACCTTTCCCAGTCTCAAGCTGCCCGCGAGTCCTGCCTCATCCACGCTGGAATCGCCGCTGAGCGCTGCTAGCACCCTACGGTCCCCGTTTAGTGCCAGATCGGTGCACTCGGTCTTTGATTGGGATGCAGCGCTCAAGGCTCGCTATGCTGATCTGAAGAAGCAAAAGGCTAGTCGCACCAGTGTCAGGCATATTCGCGAAGTGGTGACCCGCACGGTCACTTACACTCCCAGGATGGAGCCTGCACCGCGAGGCAAGCGCAGAAAGGTCGAATAGGCCGGAATGGCCAACTTGGACAGGCTCCAACCTCTTTTTTATGACGTTTATGACAAACCCACGTTTCATGCCCTTGGCTGCTTTGGCCAGCGAAGAGGCAATACCTTTCTCTGTCACTCCCTCTGCCACTCCCTCGACCTCTTGGTCTAGGCACGTTGCTCTTTTGTTCATTTGTTTAGATGCCAGATTTTATGTTTTCTACGGAAACGGAACCAGAAAAGGCGTGAATCTATCTCAGCACTTATCCGCTGTGCGATGCTGAAATAATATACGCCCTGATGCAGCAGACTCGGTTTGGGACACGGCGCCAGGACGCGGATACGGCGTACATGACAGGTCACAGACCACTTACATCTCTTTGTTGTTTTGTGTTGCTGTGCTGTCCATTTTGTCTCTTGTTTATCTTTTTACGAATGGTATGGGAATTTAGGCAGACTCGGAGTGTGATCTTGGCGTTTTACGGATGACTTCTTCTACGCGACTGGGAGAGGCTGGTGGGGACGGATGGGAAGATGTTGACAGCAAGGAGCAGGGAGGATTTGATTTGGCTACTACTCAGATAGTTTTGTGTAGCAGAATAAGCGATTTGGTACAATACATTAAAACGCGTTCCTTTCATGAGTCGTAAGGTAAGCTGACGTGGCGACGATGGCGCCGCAATAGTGTGAAGCACAGGACCGTCACAAAGCACGATATATGCAAGGCTCCGAAGGAATGCCCGGCGCATGTCAATCCATTTTGATAATGAATTTACTATAAGCAACGTGACCCGCTGTCATACTCGACCAAGGCGCCTTGTGCATATGCTATGCAGACACACTCATGGACACTTCTTCGCGAAAAGCCCCAGCCACAAATGCGGCCCGTACATGCATGCATACAACAGGCATGCATACCCGTCTGCCATGAATTATGAATAGAGGTCTAAGGGCGCTCAATACTTTTCTGTTGTATCCTGGTTTTGTACTTTCGCCTTTATGGGATAATGTACAGAGGCAAGTGAAGAACTAGGACCGTGGATGGAATCATAACACGACTGCAATGTCTACGAAGCGACATGGGTAGCAGACCGTAAACTACGCCTGAGTAATACACAGAACAATATTAAGAATGCCGGGGTAATAGCGTGAGAATGAACGAGAGATAGAGACAGAGAGAGTCAGTGTGTGTGTGGACTTGGTGTGAGCGGGCTGCAGTTGCGTGGTGGGGATTGAGGCGCGGGGATGGGAACAGGTGACGTGGGAAGCCTGGAGCGAGCATGCCGGCGATAGCTAGAAATTATGTGCGATAGCACGAGGTGTGCCGCTAATTTTGGCCTTGCATCTACATAGTACGATGCCGTATTCTTGGTTACGAGAGGCTGCGCTCAAAATGCTTCGATGACCATGGCAGAGAGGGGGGTGGTGGGGAGTGGTGTAAGTCGGAAAGGCACACGATGCCATGGGCGGATGGGGAGGTCTCGCGAATGCAAATGGTGGTGCTCCGGCGATGATTTGCGTCCTGCAGGGATTCTCTATCTAGCTGGAAAGGCGAGAATAGTCCTAGTTTTATTTTTTTTCGGGCGTGTGACGATTTAGTGCCTGCCACAATGTGAATGTAGCTCGGTCGCCATGCAACCCAAGCACACCTTCTTCATACTCGGCGGGAGGGCGGGTCGTCAACGGCACTCGAGTACATGATCGAATTTATGCCCAGCCACCGAGCTCGCCTGAGCCTCTAGCTGGGATATTTAACCCACATTTATGTACCGGGATGCTGCCATTTTGTTCTTTGCGCCTGGGGTGGTGCCGTGGTTTTGGCAGATGAGGTCTCTTCCGCACGGAGTGTACATCGTCGCACAGCGGTAGTTAGGCCGCATCGCAGGTCACCACCGTTCGCCGACTACTACTGCTTACTTCTACGGAAAATGCGCAGGTGAATAAGTAGAATAATGCAAGCCTCATGGGCCGCGAGAATGGGCCGGCGGGTAGATGCGAGCGCGGGTGGTGCGTATCCACTGGCTTGGCTGTGCATTTGGATGAGGTGGTGTGTCGTGTAAGCGACGCAGAACATGGGCATTTGGCCAAGTGTCTTTTTCTGGTGAGAAATTCTTTCTAAGGCGCATTTATAGATGTGTGGTACGAGGACTATACGAATACAGTATGCAAAGGGTGTAAAGGAAAAAAGAAACCTCTTTAACATCCTGGATGTGTGGCGCGTCTGCTTTGTGAGCATGTCTGTGAATATCGGTAGATGAGCCCACTCTGGGAAGCCGGACAGGCTCCGGCGGCCAGGCTGGCGGGGAGGGTAGCTGTAGCTCTCCACGTGGAAGAAAATGGAAGAAAGCTAGGCAGAACGCTGATCCTGGTTCTCTACCTAGAGCTGAAGCTGGAGCTTACCACAGCGGCCTGCTAGGCACGGGGATGTTGCAAGCTGCTGCGACATCGTGATTGTGACGGTGACAGTACAAGAGGATCAATCACCCAGCATGTCGTGTCCTTTGGGCATGTTCATTGATATTATTCGCCACTAGTGGGGGAAAAAAATAATCTTGTACGACTGCCAGCTCACCAAGTACGACCAGGCAAAAAACAAAATCGAAGAAGAAGCCTAACCCAGCATAATAAACAGCAACAACTGCCGGCCGAGTCGCACAGAAGCCCGACTACCTCTCTTCTAAGCTTGTTTAAAGCGGCGGCACCCTGATCTGGCTCGCACACCCCTCCCCCAGTCCCAGCACTGCTCTAAGCGCCAGTGGCCGCCCCCGACCCAGGCCTGATTGGTCGATGCCATCTCTCCCCGTCACCCACCAGTGATGGTCCCCGCCGCTGATTGGCAGGCCGTTAAGCGCCCACGATTGTGGGCAAGAGGAGGAGTGGGCCTACCCGCTGCGACTGCCAGTTACGAGCAGGCTCAAAATAAGCGGTTTTTGCTGGGCAATGATGGACATGCTGCGCTGAGTGGTGTCTAAATTGTGCAGTTGAGAGTTAGTGCTGTGACTGTTCCACGAGAAGCCTGTAGCATACCGTAGCCATCACGTTCTAGCGCCCTTGTCCCGTTGCGGAGACTGCTCTGTATAGGTAGCTGCTACCCTGAGAGGAGAGTGGCTGGGCCAGACAATGCAGTACGGCGGTGTGAGTCTCCTGCTCTGCTACGAGCTGTTGTTAAAGTGAGGCGGCTTATGCCCTTAATTGCGCAGTGCTGTTCCCCAGCTACTGCTTAAGCCAAGCAATACTCACCCTGTGGGAACGGTTTACGCAGCGCGCTGTCCCCTGTAAACGGCGTCTCCATGTAGGTGCTGTTTTCGCCCGGTTGTGGAGAGAGGGCAGTGTCGTCCTTGCAGATGCGCCTAAGAGCAAAGCCTCCAAGACCCCGGCAGATTTTCTCGACAGGTCATCGGCATGTCCGTGTCCGTGTCCGTGCAGTGAATCACTTATACCGGGCTATTCCATGTACAAATCCAGCGACAATAGAGTGCTGTTTTATACGCTGTGTGCTGTAGATGAGATGAATATGCCCAATTTACTGCTGTACATATCGAGTGATGCAGCATATGTTGCCAATTGGGGTCGCAAGGATCGCAAGGAATTCCGTATTGGGGTAAAGCATCTATCGTAGTGTTGTCATATATTCAATGGTGTCCAAACCTTCTGCATTAATTTACTACCGTTGGCATTTCGGCATCTTCCATGCGGTCGTGAACCGCTTCCGCCTTATGCACGCCCTTGGCCTCACGTACGCAGTCATTCCACCTCGCGCACTTCCCTAGCCACAGCATTGCACAATGCAACCTTGACCCCGGCCCCAGTCAACACATGTAGCCAAACCCTCTGCGTGTCACTGAGCCGGTCGCTTTCGCTCTTCACCTCCACAAACATGACTTCGCCCTGAGCTTTGCCGGGGGCTGTATCGCGCTCCCTGCCGCTCTCGCTCTGATCCGTTGTCCGCCATAGAATCAGGTCCGGCACACCGCTTCCTCTCTGTCGGTACTCTTGCGCCATGACCTTGCAAATGGCTGCCAGGGCGCTGCCATTAAAGCACCGGATGAGTTCTGCCAGATCCTCAATGTCGTAGTCCCAGTTCAGCCCGACTGCGTTCGTCTGGCGCTCGTGTTCCCGGTCCCACACCTCCCTCATCAGTCGCTCGCCTTGCCCATTTTCAATTTCCACCAGGCGGTGATTTATCTCGGATGCTCTAGCAGCGTAGAAGACGTCTGTGTGCAGGTCCAGTGGACAGGTCTGGTACGCCGTCTGAAACACATTGGGAATGTAGAGAAATAGCACGTCATAAAAGAGGTACGCGAAAAGTGTCCGCACTATCCTGCCTTCTGCGTGATATCCCTTCCAACCTTGCGATCGAAAGTAGCTCAGGCACATTTCCTCCACGCTGCATTCGCCTTCAGAGTCCAGCTCATCCAGCCATGCTGTCTTTGTCGGTGGTGCAACATTGCCTGGTTTCACCAGCACTTCGCGTTTCAATTGGATACCCTCCACGGTGATTTCCATGGGTTTGGAGAGCCTCACATGGCCAAAGTCGTGTTGGAGCCGGCGTGGGATTCTCAACTTCTTTTCTAGTTTTAGTAGGCGCTTTTGTAAATCGTAGTGAAATGTCAAATGGCAGTCTGGGTCCTGCAAGGCCGCTTCGCAAGTAGCTGCGGCAGCTTTGTTCCATTCTTTCTTTCGCCGCTCCATTTCGACTGCCGGCAATTGATCATCTTGCTTTGCCATGTAGTGCTCTTCCAGGAGAGCTTTCCGCTGGTACCAATCACCTCGCCTCGCTAATTGGAAAAGTTTCTGGTCCAAAAGCTCGCTTACCAGATCATGTTCTCTTTCATGCTGTTTTAACCTGCCAAAAGCGTACGCCGCTTTCCCCAAGACCCGGGTATAGGAGTGCCCCGGGTTAAATCGACGAAGATAGGCACCCTCGCCAAATTCGTAGACCTTTCTTTCCTTCTCGGCCTCCTCTGCTAGAAGACGCTTCCATCTGGGATATATGACTTCGAATAGTTCCAAAATTCTTCGGCAGCCGTCATCCAGCGTCGCCGCACTGCCTTCGAGGCACGTATCTACTTCTGCTTCGAGGCGGATGGCCGCTTCGAACTCGAGAAGGTGCAACCTCGACGCAAATATCGTAGCGGTTCGACAAACAATGTATTCCGGGAAGTTCCTCCTGGCAATTTTGGCAAGTATAATCGTTGTCAGAGACTTCTCTGTCCATTCAACGGACCTGTAGAAAACAAGATGCACCCGTTCAAAGAGCTTAAACACCAATGGAGAGAGTCGAACGCAAGGACCAAGGATTTCGTTTACTTTGTTTGAGAAGAACGTCTTTTGGTTAGAATCCTCCCGAGAAAGTGCGGCTTTCGGTGTTGCCACGTCTTTTGGACCACTGGAATCGTGGCTGCTCTGCCTGCTGAGACCCATCTCCATCAAGCCTGCCTGTTGTTGACTGGTTCGGGCGAGGTTGCGAATTAACTCCGATTTATTCTTTCCCGGTACTTTTGCGTCTTTAGCTAGAGCTTTTAGCTCGTCGAGATATAATAACGACGCAGCCTCCTCTATGTCGGTGAGGTGTTCTTCTGACTTGTCAGCAAAAGTGAATGTGTCCCCAAGTTTCTCATCTTCAATGCTGATACCGTCGAGGGTATCAAGTGCTTCTTCTTGCGAATCGTCTATAGGCAGGCGTCTTGGTTCTTGCAACGCCTCTATGGCAGCATCTATATCACCAATATCGCCGTGGTAGCCGAGCTTGCTGGATCGATGCCAGGCTGCAGTTTTGCGCAGGAACAATCGGACATATCTTAGCATTCGTTAGCCTCGCAGCGATGAATAATTACGCTTCGGGATATACTTACAGATACTGAGGCTCATAGCCCAATGATCGCCATTGGCGAAATACATCGAGCTCTTTCATGTCAAATAATTGGGACTCCTCGTCTAGGACGGTGTCTAATGCAAGATTGAAGGCATCGACATATATTGAGCTCCCTCCTTTCATCCAGAGTGGCTTTGCTTTTCCTGAAGCGACATCTTCAGTTTCCGCTTGTGAGGACTTGAAGGCTTCATACGTTGCAATCGCTTCTTCGTCTGGCTGTGAAGGCGGTAGTGCGCTCTCGACATCAGTGACGCGGCCGCCTTTCCTGTTCTCGCTAATCACACCAAGACTGTCTTCGATCTCCTTTTCGTCGTCCAGAATTGAATGTTCCGATTCCTCTGATTCAAATGCGCTGCTCCCCTCGCGTTTCACACGCTTCACCGGCCTGCTCGTGAGACTCTCAAGCTGTGGCGCCGGGGGCTCTGAGGCATTTTCGCCCACTTCTGATGTTTTATCTGTTTTGACAAACACATCCATATCAAATTTGAATGGATCTTAATGGGCCAACATCACAGAGCCATTTGAGGTGCCTAAAAGCCCGTGAAGATGACTTTGCCTTGTTCACGCGACTGAACGTGCAAGCTAGTCACGAACTTCGACGCGAAGTCATGTGATGCATTAAGGTCAGCGATGCCGCGCCGCCCCGGCATTGAGCCGGCGCAAGCAGCCCCGTCACCAAGTGAACCGCGTTGGCCGCGATCTACTACAGAGCTCAATTTTGCAACTGCAGGAGCACAATGGCGGACGAGATCTCGAAAACTGAAAATACCGAAGCGTCGCTGCAGGCTGATGCCGTACAGGCATCTGTCCCAAGCACCGAGACAGCGCCCGACACACCAGCACCATTTCCTCAGCAATCACAAGGGCAGGAGACGCCGCAGAAAGATGTCGTAATGGCTGATATTTCGCTGGAACAAGCCGCAGTATGTACAATTTCCCGTTTGAGAATCTCGACCTCTTCTTCATCACTGACATTTGCTTTTAGTCCCCAGCTGCAAGCCCTGCGCCTGCCAGGACAGGTACACCAGCACAAGCGTCGCGGGCAGCGTCTGCGCATCCAGACCCCGGGTTCAGCATGCCATCAGAAGCGCCTCCACACGGCGATTCGACCCGGAGATATTTGAATACGAAAGTCACAGGAGTCTTACTTGAGGGAATGAAGATGCTGGCCAAAGACCAGTAAGTATCACCACTCTATCGCGAAGACTGAACGTGGCTTCTAACTAAACAGGCCTGACGAACCGCTGCGAGTGCTGGGCGAATATCTGATACAAAGATCGAAGGAATTGGGCGGATCTGCGTGAAACTTTCAAAGTTAATTGGCTACGAGCTTTGTCCAGTTATGCATTATTTGGCGTTAAGTGCCAGGGACGGTGATGATTTTCACATAATGATACCATGTCTCCAAGTATGTAGTTTTGATAGGCAATTGCTATTATATTTTTCAGCATCTGGCTATCTTCGTTTGGTCCGTAGGACCGGCGCATAAGGATCATGGCTCTAAATGCATGTTTTTCCATAAATTTTCCCCCAACTCCGGACCATGGGAATCCAGTTTTCACACCATCACTACCACTTCCATCAGGATATTGGCGCTTTACGCGACAATGGTGCTGGCGGTAGCGGACTCGTACTTCCAGGTGGGAGGGAGGACACCGACGGTCTTGTAGTAGCGGGCCAGACGGTGGATACGGGACTCGATGAGAATGAGACGGAACTTGGAGTCCTTGTCCTTGCGGTTGCGCTCGAGGTGCTTGCGGACAGCGACAGCCTAGATAGACAAATGAGTTAGCATTCCCGTAACCGACTTCGTCAACGAGTTCCATGGCAGTCCACCCTTACCTTCTTGATCAGCATGTACAGGTCCTCAGGGAGCTCGGGGGCAAGGCCTGTTAAATCACTCTGTCAGTTACAACCATACAGAGGCATGAGAGATTTCCTTTTTCAAGAAAAATATATAGAGAGAATTTGATGTTTGTTCCACCACCACATTCATTATAATATTCAGGGGACCGTACCGGCGGACTTCAGGATGCGCAGAATGCGGTTACCTGCGACATCAATATGTTAGCGAACAGTTCCTTCCCAGGCGGAGAATTCGACCCTCCGGGTCTCCTCCATCTTGTTCTTTCGGCGGCGGCAACGTACCAGTGACGAGCTTGACCTGGGCAACACCGTGGGAGTCACGGAGGATGACACCAATCTGAGAAGGAGTGGCGCCCTTTCTGGCGAGCTTGGCGATCTGCTCGTAGACCTGCTCGGGGGTGGTCTTCAACCACGCGGGGGCGGCGCGGGAGTAGGGGACGGCGGAGGCGGAAATGCCCTTGCCCTTGCTGTGAAGTCTACCCATCTTGTCGGTTGTTGTGGTGGTGTGCTGAGGATGATGGAAAAGTTGGTGTTGAACTTGCGCAAAGTCTGGGAGGACCTCTTCCTGGGTGTTGTGGAGCAGCAAATTTTCGCTTAGTTAGGGCAGATTTGTGCGTTTGGCCAGACTGTGGGAGCCTCCAACCGCGCTAACCTCGTTTTGGCTATAGAGTCACGTGGAGCCCTTCAATCAATTTTATGGGTCTGTCCAGATTTGGCGCGTCTCCTAATTTTCTCTTGATGCTGCCTTGAACGCATATCTTTCTCCTCAATGCGTCCTCCGTGTTGTTGCCATAGGTAATAGCTTGCACCTCACGGCGCAAGCCGTCATGACTCCCTTGGCATTATGGTAAGTCCATTCATTCTTTCTCATCCGTCTTCACAGCCGTCATTCCCCAATGTGATGATACGAACACATTTTTGTTTTATTTCTGGTACCTCTTAAGTTAGAGGGCCTTCGGGCTCTCCATGTACATACTGGACTTCTGATACTCGACACCTATTCACCTTTAAATGCTGAAACTATATCGTGGAAGCGGCACTAACAACGCTTGAAGACTCACAGATACATGCATCACGATATGCTAGCACGAATCAATACTGTAGACCCTTTCGTTTCGACTGCTAGCTGGACCCAGAGCCTTCGCGTACACCCCATAGATCCCACCGACTATAATGACAACTCCCATGGTGACTGAACTTGCTGCAACTGACTGTTTTACATTGGAATCGACCTTCTCTCTTACGCCCTTGCTTTTCTTTTGTCGAATAACTCGAAGTGAACTATGTTTCCTTAAACTGACCGATAGAGTATCCATCTTCCGCCATTACCATGCGCCAACGTCAAAGTTTTCCTGTCGAAGATTGTTAGTAAATGCTGCGCAGTATTGCGGGACGATAGGGTGTGAATACCTCTGGGAAGTATGTTGAGACGACTGTTCGGTCGGCGAACTTCCTGCCCGCCAGTGCTTTCAAGGCGGCGGTTGTCGCATCGACGCTCTCGAACTTGACGAAAATTCTACCGACTCCAGCAGACTGTCTGCTTCCACCGACAGGACGGGGAATCTTGAGCTCCAGAATCTTACCAAACTTGGAGCATTCATCCCGCACATCATCGCAGATTTCTGTCACCATGTCAGCCTTTGCTAGTCATATTACAGGTCGCTTCTCGTTACCTTCGTAGTCTTCATTGTCCATGAGCTCCTCGGCCGTAACCATGTTGAGAAGCTGCAGTACTCGGCTGGCATCGCTTGCATTTCCTTGCGTTGCCAGATTGCTGATGGCATTGATACCAGAGTCGAAATTGGCCACTTGAGTTCCACCGACACATGCCTTAACGACCTTCAGTTTCTTGCCACCGACATCCATACCGTTGAGGGTGTTCAGTGCAGCTTCATTGGCGCTTGAGGGTTCGGCATATTCAGCAAAGGCAATGCCCTATCGTGTCGTTAATATTGTCAACTCATCCACTTGGCAGGACCAAACTTACTCTTGACTCTTCCGTGCTTCGGTCCTTAGCCAACACAAAAGCCTTGGGTTTGCCGAATGCGGCGAGGAGTTCCAGAACCTGATCCTCTGTAAGGAAGGGCGGGATGTTTGTGATGCAGAGCTTGTGTATCGTATCTGGGACGCTGTTCGACACGACGTCTGGGTTGTAGGACACATCGTCGGGTACGGCTGGCATAACGTAATCTCTCGGCCGGCGAATGCTTAGCCCTTCTGCGTCGTTGTTAGACTCCATAGAGATTCCATCTAGAGCCAACGCAACAGTTGCATCCTGGGGGTTCTTGAACTCCAAGACTGCAAATGAATGATCATTGGAAAACTGGCAGAGAGCGCAAGGATCTGTGCTCTCCACAACATTTAGACCATTCATCTGCAAGTTGAAGAAACCAACCAACGCGTCTTCTGAAGCACCAGAAGGTACGTTTGCAACCAGAAGTCGCTTAGCTTGGCGAGAGTTGTTGGCCTTTAAGCCTGCGCTGCTGACTTGTCCGCCAGGCTGGTTCATAAAAGCCTGGAGCTTCGAAGGATCCATTTGCTGCTGGCGTGGCGCTCCAGGAAGAGGAAACATTCCTGACATCTTGGCCTGCTCTGCGGTGACAGCATCATAGCCAGGGGGCTTGATATCCCACTGGGTCATGCGACGCTTGCGCTCCAACACAGGAACAATGTCTGTAAGATCTGGGGTGGGCTCTCGCTTCTTAGGCGGCGACGGACTGCGCCTGGATTCCTGTCTGGCGAAACCATCGTCTCGGCGGTCTCTACCTCGGCGTCTATCATCATAGCCGTCTCGGTCTCGTCGGCCGCCGCGGTCATCGTCGTCGCGACGAGCATCTCGCCTACGGTCCCGGTCCCATTCCCTGTCGCCCCGACGATCTCTCCCAGAGTATCTGTCTTCCCTTTCCCGGTCTCTGTGGTTGCGACTGGACGAATAGGCGTCGAAGTCTCTGTCGCGGCGGTGTCGATGGTCGGGAGATCGCGAGCGTCTTCGATCTCTGTGTCGGTCACGACGGTCGTCGCCACGATCTCCGCGGTCTCCGCGATCGCCACGGTCGCCACGGTCGCCACGGTCGCCACGGTCACCTCGCGAGGACTATGTATTGTCAGTTTATTAGTGTAGGCGCCGAGGAAGTGCTGTTAACATACAGGATAGTCTCGACGGCCACCGCCTTCTGTAATCGCAAACGTCGGTTAGCATTGCGCATGAAACTGGTATGTCGCTAAGAGCATAATAGGTACCTCTCGAGGAATAATTATCGCCGTTCATGGTTATATACTGGATTTGCGCCTTCAATTACCGCGCTCAGCCTCCTTAGATGATGAAAAGGTAAGGCAAGGCTGGTTTTGTCGACGATGAAGCTGCATTGAAAGCCACGCTGGTTCGCCAGTGTTTCGTTGTTGCGAGGCTGGAGCTTTTTTGCCAGATAGGCTAGCCTAATTGGGACTAGTGCTGGTAGCTGGCCGCGCAGAGGCAAACTGCTGGCGCCGGCATAACCCCTGTCGACTAGTGGCAAGGGGCCAAACATTGTTCAATCGTGTCACCTCTTTTAATATTGAACGAGGGCGTTGGTGCTGATTAAAGAGCTGAGACTCATTGTCAAGCGACTTAATCAGACCCTGCTATGGCTGTAAAGCGGGTAGCTAACTGGCAAAAGTTGCCTGTCACGCTGTCAGAGCTCTGCATCGACACAACTCTTCGATGTGGCCAATCGTTCAGATGGCGCAAGATAAATGAAGAGTGGTAAGATTTTACTTCAAGTCACATTTCACCAGGATTTTTTTCTCTAACTTGTACAGGACATGTGCTCTTCATGGCCGGATTTTGTCATTGAAGCAAGATCCCAAGTTTGTTCACTACAAGGTGACTTGGCCGGAGGTTCAATCTGACCTTCCAACGCCTCCATCATCCGTGGCGAGCAGTGCTATCCAGGATGATACGGAGGAGCTCTTGCGCCATTACTTTAGTCTCTACTTGGATCTTGGCTCTCTATACAAGCAGTGGTCCGATGCGGATCCCAACTTTCGCAAGAAAGCGCCACAGTTCACTGGCGTCCGTATTTTGAGTCAGGATGCTTGGGAGGCATTGGTCTGCTTCATTTGCAGTAGTAACAACAATATAGCTCGCATCTCACAAATGGTAAGTCAGCTATGCGCATGTGACGATATCGTTGTCTCTGACTGTTTCCCAGGTTCATAAGTTGTGCGCAAACTATGGGCCCCTGATTGGCCATGTCGGCAATGAACCGATACATGATTTTCCAACGCCAGATGCCCTGGCCGGAAAAGGCGTAGAGTCACGTCTCCGAGAGTTGGGCTTTGGTTATAGGGCCAAGTACATTGCGGAGACTGCTCGGGTGATTGCCGAAGAGAAGCCTAGTGGATGGCTTCAGGTGCTCCAAAACCCGGAGCAACACAGCTTACTGCCTCAGCGTGAAGAAAAATCACAAAACATGACATACAGAGAGGCTCACGACGAACTACTAAAGCTGACTGGGGTAGGTCCCAAAGTGGCCGACTGTGTTTGCCTCATGGGACTGGGCTGGGGAGAGTCTGTACCTGTCGATACACATGTGTGGCAGATTGCACAGAGAGACTACAAGATGGGCAAGTCCAAAACAAAAACGTTTAACAAAGTCATGTATGACGCCGTTGGTGACCACTTCAGAGGTATTTGGGGCAAGTACGCCGGCTGGGCACATTCCGTCCTTTTTACCGCAGACCTTCGGTCATTTTCAGACCGCTCCATAAAGCGGGAGCAAATCGCAACCGATGAATCAAATATCCCGGAAGAAATTTCGCCCAAAAAGAGATCAATAAAAGCTGAGCCGGACGACGGTGAAGGAATCAAGGTGGAAGATAGAGAAGGGGCGCCGTCCACTAAGAGGCGGCGAACGCGTCGGCAGCTCTAATAACATAGAAGAGAAGTGTAATAGTAAACATAAACTCAAATAATTCCGCTAGACCCTTAAGCAATTTTTTTTTTTGGGCCCTGTTTGCTTACCGATAACATTCATTACAAGGTTGGTTTGGTTAGGCGGCAGTTGTATTAGGCTAAGGTAGGCCGCTGTGTAGGTCGGCAAAACTCCGGCGGGCGGATTTGGAGACTTTTCTGCCCCTTCGTGGCAAGCTTGTTCAGAAACTTTCATCAAAGCAATCAGCTCGCCGCATATCAACACACTCATGCGCAACGCGAACGCTGCGACCGTCCCTTGTACTTTGGAACCGGGATGAGGCTGGATTAATACTGCTTCAAGATGTCTGACGCGGATTTCGAGGCGGTGAAGAAGCTCCAGCAGGAGCGCAATGCGACGAAGGGGTCGCGCGCGCTTGGAGCTTCCACCCAGCGAGTTGACTCAACCAAGCAGCGCATGACCGACAGCGCCGATAATCAGCTCTACGACAATGACGGGGACAATAAGTTCTCTGGATATCACACCTCGCTGCCAATGGGAAATGACGATGATGACATGGACGATGCCGACAACACGCGCCGCCTCGTCGGCCAATACACGGCGTCGCGCGACATGATTGACGAATTTGCCCGAGGCGATGGTGTCGAGGAGGACGATATACTGGCTGGCAAAGGAGAAAAGAGTGGACGAATTGCCGATCGCGAAACAGATTACCAGAAACGTCGATTCAACAGAGTTCTGACACCAACGCGTGCCGATCCGTTTGCCCAGAACCGCCAAGCAGGCGCTGCCGAAAATGGCGCGAGCTATCGCGACATTATGGAGGAGCGAGAGCTTGAGCGAGAAGAAGAGCGAGTGCAGAGGGCCATTCAAGCGAAGGCCGAGACTGGCGAAAATGGAGAAGAACCAAAACCGACCCTCGCCGACGTCGATAAGGAGAATACTGAGGCGGGTTCGACTGAGGCTGTTTCGGCGGGGCGGAAGCGCAAGAAGAGATGGGATGTGGCTACGCCGGCCGACGATCAAGCCACGGCGGAAGCGGATGCTGCAAAGCCAAAGCGTTCTCGATGGGATCAAGCACCTGCGCTCCCCGGCACAGAAGCCCCGAAGAAACGTTCCCGCTGGGATCAAGCACCGTCAGCTACACCATCCGCAAACCCTGAACTTGCTACCCCAGCGCCCCAAGTGCAGGCTCCTGCCTTGCCTGGTGGCTATGGAAACGATATGGCCATGCGCAATATGCCCATCAGCGACGAAGAGCTCGATCTTTTGCTTCCAGGAGAGGATGAGGGTTACAAGATTCTCGAGCCTCCTCCAGGATATGAACCAGTCCGCGCCCCTGCGCATAAGATGATGGCAACACCTGCCCAACAGACTGGCTTTATGATGCAAGATCCGGATCAGGTGCGACTGGGCGGCAAACCTCTACCTGCGGAGATTCCTGGAGTTGGCGATTTGCAGTTCTTCAAGCCAGAGGATATGGCTTACTTTGGAAAGCTGACTGACGGCTCCGACGAGAACAGTCTCACTGTTGATCAGATGAAAGAGAGGAAGATCATGAGACTGTTGCTTAAGGTCAAGAACGGCACGCCACCGATGCGTAAGACTGCACTTCGTCAGATTACCGACAATGCCAGAAACTTTGGTCCTGGGCCATTGTTTGATCAGATTCTTCCCCTTCTCATGGAGAAGACACTTGAGGACCAGGAGCGCCATTTACTTGTCAAGGTCATTGACCGTATTCTATACAAGCTCGATGACCTTGTTCGACCATATGTCCACAAAATCTTGGTTGTCATTGAGCCCCTTCTCATTGATCAAGACTACTACGCCCGTGTTGAAGGTCGCGAAATCATATCTAATCTCAGCAAGGCTGCTGGTCTTGCAACCATGATTAGTACCATGAGACCAGATATCGACCATGTTGACGAATACGTCCGAAACACTACCGCCAGAGCCTTCGCCGTCGTTGCCTCCGCTCTCGGCATCCCTGCTCTACTCCCATTCTTGAGAGCTGTCTGTCGAAGCAAGAAGTCATGGCAGGCGAGGCACACTGGAGTCAAGATTGTGCAACAGATTCCCATTCTGATGGGCTGTGCTGTCTTGCCGCATCTTAAGGGGCTTGTTGACTGCATCGGTCCCAACCTGAACGACGAGCAAACCAAAGTCAGGACAGTTACCAGTCTTGCCATTGCTGCTCTCGCCGAAGCGTCCAACCCTTATGGTATCGAGAGCTTTGACGACATCTTGAATCCTCTTTGGACAGGTGCCCGAAAGCAACGAGGAAAAGGTTTGGCAGGCTTCCTCAAAGCCGTCGGGTTTATTATCCCCTTGATGGACGAGGAATACGCCAACTACTATACGAGTCAGATAATGGAGATTCTTCTGCGAGAGTTCTCCTCGCCTGACGAAGAAATGAAAAAGGTCGTTCTCAAGGTTGTCTCGCAGTGTGCTGGAACCGAGGGTGTAACTGCTGGCTACCTGAAAGAGCACGTTCTTGATGACTTTTTCAAGAGCTTCTGGGTGAGACGCATGGCCCTGGACAAGCGCAACTATCGACAGGTGGTCGAGACAACGGTGGATATCGGCCAGAAGGTTGGTGTGAGTGAGATTCTGGAACGAATCGTCAACAACCTGAAGGACGAGAGCGAGGCATACCGAAAGATGACGGTTGAAACAGTCGAGAAAATGGTTACCAGCCTTGGTGCCGCAGATATTGGAGAACGTCTTGAGGAGCGCCTAATTGACGGCATCCTGCACGCCTTCCAGGAGCAGAGTGTCGAAGAAATTGTTATGCTGAATGGATTCGGCTCTGTTGTCAACGCACTGGGTACCCGTTGCAAGCCGTATCTTCCTCAAATTGTCAGTACCATCCTGTGGCGACTGAACAACAAATCAGCGACTGTTCGTCAGCAGGCCGGTGATCTCATTTCGCGCATTGCCATGGTCATGAGGCAGTGCGGAGAAGATGCCCTGATGGGCAAGCTCGGCGTTGTGCTGTACGAATATCTTGGCGAAGAGTACCCAGAAGTGCTTGGGTCCATCTTGGGTGCCCTGCGTTCCATCGTCACAGTCGTCGGTATTGCGCAGATGCAGCCGCCAATTAAGGACCTTTTGCCACGTCTGACGCCCATTCTCCGAAACAGACACGAAAAGGTGCAAGAAAACACCATTGATCTGGTGGGACGAATTGCCGATCGAGGTCCCGAGAGCGTTAATGCCCGTGAATGGATGCGTATCTGCTTCGAGCTGCTTGATATGCTCAAGGCACACAAAAAGGGCATTCGCCGAGCAGCGAACAACACCTTTGGTTTCATTGCCAAGGCTATTGGACCTCAGGATGTGTTGGCGACGCTGCTAAACAACCTGCGAGTTCAGGAGCGCCAGTCGCGAGTCAACACGGCCGTTGCCATCGGTATCGTGGCCGAGACTTGCGCGCCGTTTACTGTCCTCCCCGCTCTGATGAATGAGTACCGCGTCCCGGAGCTCAATGTGCAAAACGGTGTGCTCAAATCACTGTCGTTTTTGTTTGAATACATTGGCGAGATGGCAAAGGACTACGTCTACGCCGTCACTCCTCTATTGGAAGACGCCCTCATAGATCGTGACCAAGTCCACAGACAAACCGCTGCGTCGGTGGTCAAGCACATTGCACTAGGCGTCATGGGACTTGGATGTGAAGACGCCATGGTGCATCTTCTCAACCTCTTGTACCCGAACCTGTTCGAGACAAGCCCGCACGTCATTGACCGAATCATCGAAGCCATCGAGGCGATTCGCATGGCTACCGGCCCGGGCATCGTGCTCAACTACGTCTGGGCTGGCCTCTTCCACCCTGCACGCAAGGTGCGCACGCCGTACTGGCGCCTATATAACGATGCGTACGTGCAAGCGGCTGACGCCATGGTGCCATATTACCCCAACTTGGAGGACGACAAGATTGATAGACCAGAGCTGGCCATCATTCTGTGAGTGAGCAAATGCCTCACGGTGCGACCGGAGAAGGCGAGGCTGGGAGAAGAACGGAGAGAATCCGAATGAAGTGTATTAGAATCGGAGGTGTTTTGTTATCCGGGAGGCTTGACTATGTAATTATGGACTGTATGGGGTTGCATATGTAGCAGCATATTGGCTTTGGCGTTTTATTTGAGCTGTAGCAATGAAAAAGGAATTTTCAAGACGCAAATTACTTTGGACAGTCATATGTCTTCAAGAGACAGACGAGTAGATTTCTCTCATTTTCATGACACTACAGCAGGCGTCGATGTATAGTATTCCACACAGCAGTCGCCACAGCCAAACGTCCTCGCTTTGCTCGTATGTACGTCAGCTGCTTCAGCTCCAAGACAAACACACGGAGTCGCCTTTTCTCAGCCGCGCCAAAATATTATCCTGCTTATTCGCCTCAGTCCGGCATTTCTTGGGGGGGGGGGGGGGGGGGGGGGGGGGGGGGGCGTGTGGTTTTCTGTGCCTTATGTCTCTAATGGATGTACGACTACACTGCTTACACGGCACGGAGCAACTTTGTGCTAGAAGCGCGAGAGGGAAAAGGAAAAAATAAAAGCTTGTCTGTGACGGGTGTTTTGTCTCACTTGTTGACATCCTCCCGACATTTTCAGTTTGGGGAAATTGTCCATCCCCGGTTTTTGGGTTTTTGTTCATTGTACCGCCCTTTACTTTTGTCTTTTAAAGGTATTAAA
>PXYN01000300.1:0-33027 GCA_003056585.1 Lecanicillium sp. MT-2017a
TAGAATTAAGCTATTTATAAGGTAAAAATAGCTAATTAGTAATAAATATTTAATAATACCTTAATATTAATAATTAGTTTTTAGAAAATAGTAAATTAGGCTAAGAGGGAAAATATATTTCTATAAATTATATTTCTCTTATTACTTAAATATACTAAGTCTAGCTTAATTGCTAAGACTTACCTAATAAAAAGTGCTATATTAGCTAAATATTTCTTCCCCCTTTTAGCTAAACCTCCTTTACCTTAGGCTAGCACTATAATCTATATACCCTAATGCTAAATCATATTATAGTTTAATAATATTAACCTTTATATTACCTTAGCAACTATTAAATCCTAGAGTGCCCTAAGCCTAGACTAATTCTTTAATAGTATATTAAAATTACTAAGTTTAGAACTTATCCTATACCTTACTAAGGTTTTTAATATCTATATTAAAATTAGCTATTTCCTAAGATACTATAGAGCTAGCCTTATAATAATTATCCTAAAGCTAAATAAAACTTCTATAAACTAGGTATACCCTAAAGTATAGTGTTTAATTACCCTCCTTAATATTATTAGAAAACTATTTAAGAAAGTCCTAGCTAAGGCTATAGCTATAATTATAGAGGAAGGCTAAATCCTCTCTAATAGCTAGATAGGCAACTGCTAGAAGAGATTAACTAAAGATACCTTATACCTACTTATAGAGATAGTTAGGGCTATATAGGGTTAAGGTAGAATTGCCTTACTCCTCTAACTTAATATAGCTAGTGCCTTTAATAATATTTGCTATAATTAACTTACCTAGTATATATACTACCTCTTTAGACTAGTACTAGATTAACTTATATCTTTATTTCTAATACTCTATATAATATAACTACTTTTTAATAGCAATTGCTCTGCCTCTATATTAATCCTATAAAGAGTGCCTTAAAACTTATTACTCTTACCTATTCTCTTTATCCTCTTTATTAGTATATTATATAAGATATTAAGCTAGATCTTAGGCCTATTGTTAGTCAGTTTTGTAGATAATACTAATCTGCTTAGTATTAGTTATATAGCTATAGCTATATCTTAAAAATTAGAATAAAGATAGAAAATCTACTAAGATTAGGCTAAGGCTAATACCCTATAATTTAAACCTTAAAAATACTAACTGCTTTATTTTTTAAAAGCTAAGATAATAATATTATACTAAATCTAGCTTAATAATATCTATATAGAACCTATAGAGGCTATATAATTTCTTAGTATACTACTATATTATAAACTATAATAGTATACCTATATTATACACCTTGCCTATACTAGCTAAGCCTAGATACTAGCCCTTTCCTATCTAGTATATATAACCTAAAGACTAAAGTTGCTAAAATACTATACTCTCTATAATAGTATTATATATACTATTTTAGCCTATATAATATTAGTATAGTATACCTTAGCCTTAGATAGTAGCTAGCCTAATATTAGACTATAACTACTTGCCTACCTCTAAATCTAATATCTCTAGATTATAGCTAGTGCCTATAAAAGTATTATAATATATATCCTAGAATTAGAAACTAGTACCTTACTACTTAATATATATTTTAACTAGTAATATCTATAGGCAATCTTATAATAATATTAAACTAAAATAATAGCTCTTATTATAATAGTAGCCTACTAAATAATCTAGCACCTTACTATAAATAAGCTACTATACCCCCCCTTTTAGAAAAAAAGCTACCTTATTTAAGGCTATTTTAATCTAACCTTGCCCTATAATCTAATAGCAATTAAGGCAATTAAAATCTAATAATAGAGATAGTACTAATATATAGCTATTTAATAAAAGCCTAAGTATCTTCTTAATATTATAGAATTAGCTTTAAAACTAATCTATAATTATATAAAAATATTCTACTAGGCTAAGTTAAAAGCTATAAGTGCCCTAATTACTTAGATTTATATAGGAAAAATCAGCCTAGTATACTATCTCTTCTACTACTATATCTTTAGGTTCCTATCCCTATTATATTAATATAGAACTAGCCTAAAGATAATATACTATTTTTTTAGTATATACCTAGATAAAACTCTACAACTTATAATTAAAATCAAATTAATATTAAGGTATACTCCCTAAGATATAGCAGCACTACTATATTATCTCCCTATTATCCTAAGAGTTATATTATAGTTACTTGCCACTAAATATATATAGCCCTTCTAATATATCCTAAAAACCTAGGAAAATAAGCTAAAATCGGCCTAAAGATAAGATATATATTATATTTAATAACTAGAAAAACTATAATTATTTTATTAATCTATAGTAAAATCTCTACTAATTTTATATTATTTTCACCTTTATCTTAGACTATTAATTTAATTTAGATATTATCTACTTTAATATAAATTAATATTTTAAACTTAAGTAGAATTAAGCCTACTTTACTTCTAAACTATACCTTAAAAGTAAAAAAAAAATCTTAAATATAAATCTACTAACTTTAATTAAATTAATATCTAATAGGATAAAATTAGGCTAAATTTGCTATAAACCTAAACTTCTAATAATAAAATAAGTAATTAAAATTATAAAATTAAGCTAAATATTATATTCTATCCTAATTTTAACCTAATCTTAGTCTAAAACCTATCTCTATTATCACTCTTAGCTCTATCTTCTCCTTTATCTTTACCCTTATTAATATTATCTAATTCTCTAACTATATATAGCTTAGGTTTAGTAAAGGTAAAGGGTTTTTTATAGTAATATTTAGAATACTAAGAATACTTTGCCTTTTTAGTAATATTAGCCTAGGCCTACTTTATATCTATTTAGTATATCTTATAAAATTTATCTACCTCCTTATTACCTTCCTTAAACATTTTAAGTATAGTAGCCTTAGTAACTTAAGCTAAAATTGCTATAGGATTAATACTTTGCCTAGACTTTTTAGTATAAATCTAGAGGAAACTAATAATACTACTAGATATAGTATCTAACTAATTCGCATACTCTGCAAGATAAGAAAAAATATAATTCTCTATAGATTCAGCCTAGGCCTAAGCTACTTCTATAGCTATAAACTGCTTATACTATAAATCTAATATCTTATAGAAAAAGATCTTAATATTATTAGATAAGCTTAAAGCTAATCTAACTATAATCTAATACTAGGCTTAATAAGTTATCTTACTATAGTTATTTTTATTATAGTAAGCCTTATAAACTAAACTATTAAACTAAAATAATTAATTAGCTAGAATTTACTATAAAATTAGACTAATATTAATATACCTTTACCTTATCTTTTAAAGTCTAAGTAGTATATTTATACTTTTATAGAAACTTAGTTAATTCTTTTACTAACTTAATAATATTAGCTACTAACTATTTAGAAATTAGTATAATCTTAATATAAATATAAAAAGAACTTACTAAATTATAGTTACCTTTAGCTTTAGTATAGCTAGAATAATTCTTTATTAAAATACCTAGCTTTAAGTTAGTAGAAGTTAAGCTAAAATTAGTTTAAATATATATTAGTCTAGTAAAAGTAAGTTAAAATATAATACTATAATATTCTTTTAATATACTATATATAAAGAATAGGCAAAAGCTAGGCTAATTCTATATTAGTTAGCTCTATATTAATAGGAATATCTTTAGTATAAATCTTAGATACTATCTTTTATATAAGTTAACTATAATCTTATAATAACTCTATATTTTCTATAATACTAAGGGAACTATAGGGAAAACTTACTTTAAATTTAGATTAATTATAAAAGAAAAAAGAAGAAGGAAAAAGAGGAAATTAAAGCTTTACTTATAGATAGAAACTAACTAAAATCTAAAAATAATATTACTAGGCTTAAAAGAGAGCTTTAAAAGGATTTTAAAAGCTCTTTAATAATTAACTTACCTTAAATTATTAATAAAGCTTATATAATATAGCCTTATAATAGATATTAAGGTAGAATTAAGCTATTCCTACTTAGATAGTAAATTAAATATAATAACAATATATAGTATATCTAAAAAATCCTTACCCTACTATACCTACTATACTATAAACAATACTTATCTACCTTTATAACTAGTATAGTCCTATAAGGACTTGCCCTAAATCTAGCAAAATATTAAAAAGGATAAAGCCTATAGGAACATATAGGCACAATAACACTACTACATCACAAACTACCCCCTAGCGCATCTCTAGCCGCCGCATACACCCCACGATAGCACCACAAAACAGCCCTGAAAGCGAGATGAAGGTTTTCCCTTAGGAACTCTGGTTTTTCCTTTACAATTTTAGATATTCTATATAGTCTCTAGACTCAAATAGTGTATTTAAATAATAATAATAATAATAATATATATCATATGATTGCGTCTATTGTACTCCTTGTCTATGTACACTTTTACATCTAGCTCGCTCACCATCCGATATTCTCATTATTCTCAACCCGCCGCTGCAAAATATGTCTCGCATTCGCCGGCGACAGCGTCTGCAGCCCGAGCTCCTCCAGCACCGCCCTCGCCTCGCTATTATCCTTGAACGCCCGCTCGCTCGCCGTCTTGAGCGTCATCGGCGGGCGTCTTCCGCCGCCCTCTGCTGCCTCGCCGCCAGACTCTTCCACCGCCTTGGTAGGCAGGTTGAGCAGATACATGCCCTCGCGCAGCTCGTCCATGGCGCCGGAGCCACCGGTGATGTACCGCTCAACGACGGCAAAGATGGCGCCGCCGTCGTGGGCAAACTGCGCGGCGCCGAGCGTCGTAAACGACTGCTTGAGGAGCACGCTGTTCCAGAGCAAGTCTTGCAGCTTCGAGAGCGCCCCGCGCCAGACGCGGCGGAATGATGCGCTCGAGAGGGCTTTGGTGAGGAAGGCAAAGTTGCGCTTGATTACGCTCAGAGGCAGGTCGAGCTCTGGGCTGATGGATAGTTGTGACGGGTCATCTGCATTTAAGTTGGTCAATGTATGAAATTAGAAGCGCGCGAAGTGAGAATGTTGCCTACCCAGCTCAGCAGCTTCGCCGATTGTAGTCCACTGTACGTGGTGGAGGTATCCGCGGAACGCTTTAGAGTGGTCGGACGCCAGCGCAGCGACGAGGAGATCCTCGGCGGCCTTGCGGCGATGCGAGTATGCCGAAATCGTCTCGTCAAAAATTGCGCTGTCACCCTTGCCTGCCTTGACTGCCTTGTCGCTGCTTTCGCCTTCGTCGTCACTGGCGGGCATGGACTTGTCGCTGTGCTGCAGCTCCTCCCAAAGCTCCGTAAAGAACTACAAATATGTTAGATAATTTTTGCCTTGCATTATATGGTGAATGAAACCTACCTCGTCATCTCCCCACTCTTCCAAAGAGTTGGCAATGTGGTCCGCACTGCCAACAACCTTGCACAACGTCTCCAAGGCGCCGGTGCCCTCCAACGCGGCAAGCTGATCTTTGCTGGCGCCGTGCAGGGTTCGTCCGAGCGTAGATGTTATCGATTGATACGCTTCCAGAGACCCTCTAAGCCTATCGTGGTATCCGTCCAAGATATCCAGTTGGATCCGCGTCAAGAAGCGAACCTTGTATTTTAGTCTCCGTAGGCGCTCGTACTTTGTGGTTACCGTTCGCAGCAGGTCCGTCACCCGCACAGCAGCAAAGGTCGGCTTCATCTTGCCAGAAACTGCAAAGTCGTAGTCGATGCGGCGTGCATCCTGAGATTCCAGGATGGATTCAAAGCTCTCAAGCGCAAACGTGCGCTCGGCCTGGAACCACGCCTCGAAGTGTTCAGATAGGATCTCGGCCGTCAGACCCGGCCATCCAACTTCGGGGTCGCCTCCGTCATAGTTGAATTTCGAGCGAATATTCTCGTCAAATGTCATGAGCTGCGCAATAAAGGTGCTCAAAAATGGTGGGCTCTTGACGGCCTCCTGCGCAACCTCATGCAGCTTCTCCCTCATGACGGCGAGCATCGAGGTGACGAGTGCACACACGGGGTCAACGTACACTGACTTTTCAGCGACGGGCGTATCATGAAACTTGGATGCCAGGAGGTGGGCGAGGTTGTCGCGGAAAAAGTCCTCCCACTTCTCAATGGTGGAGAGGAACCAGGGGAAGCAGTGCGTGCCGATGGACTGCGGGTTGCTCGTTGGCTTGTCGCTCATAAAGTGGAAGCGAAACTCGGCGACAAAGATGCTTGACATTACATCAAACGGCAGCACAGAGACAACCTCGGAGCTGAGGATGATCTCGGGCATCTGAAGGTCGATGAGCTTCTCAAAGCAAGCGAGCCACTCCTCGTCCATCTCCGACTGGGGATCAACGCGCGGCCAATTCCGCTTGCTGAGCACCGTCTCCAGCTCATCCGACATTGTCTTCTTCATCTCGCTCCAGAGCGCCTCGGCGACGGCCTCGACATGCTCCACCACGTGCAGCTCCTCGCTGCCGGGCAGGCTGCGCATGTACATGGCCATCTCCTTGAGCTGCGTGTACGGCTCGAGAGCCGCCTTGGGGCTGTGCGGCAGGTGCACGCGGGCGTCTGCGCGCGCCTTTTCGACATCCTGCAGCAGCTTCAAGTATTTCTTGGCGAGCTCGACGGCCTTGAGCTTCTGCATCGGCCGCTGCAGGCGCGCAATCGCCTCGCTGGGCGCGTCCGAGGCGGCGGCAATCTGCACGCGCGTGTCGATGCTGTCCTGCAGCTGCTTGAACTCTTCGATGCGCTCCTGCAGCAGGCCGTGGCGGTCGTCGGTCGTGCGCCGCGCCACCTCGAGCTCCTTGACGGCGTCGTCGAGCTGCGACTGCAGCTGGTTGCGCTGGAGCTCGACATTGGCGAGCAGCTGGTCGAGGTCGTCGAGGTCGGCGGACGACTGCAGCTTGTCTTCTAGGTAGTCTTCGACGCGGATGTCGATGTCGCTTTCCGGCGCAATTTCCGGCATGGTGGTCATTTTGTCATGGTCGTCGCGGTTGGCGTGTGAAGTCGGAGATCCAGTTTCGGATGAGGGAGCCACCAGGAGGGTGACTTGGGAGCAAAGCTTATCGATAGCGGCTAGGCGGTTCCTCGGTGCGGAAGCAGCATGCTGCCGGCGTCCTTTCCTTACAATCGTACCACGGAATCTAAAATACAGTTATGGACCAAGTGAAAATTGATTTACCGTGTTTAATTGTCTTTTTAAATTACAGGTTTGCTACGCATATCCGAGGTGACCTGAAGTGGCGCGCCCAAGTGACCGCAAATGCAGTCGGGGCAAGCCCCATGGTGCTGAAAGCTGCCTTCACTGTCGCCGTATACTAGTGAGGTAATCTGTACGGGACCATAAACGGATGCACCAGTTTGTACTTTCCGAGCGGAATGGACAACTATAGGGGTCATGCAGTCGCTAACAATATCTCGTCACTGCCTCGATTGTGTTAGAAGCGCGATTTCATCCTCTTACACCTGCTCATCTTTAACAGGGAACGGGCATAGAACAGGCAGGCTCAAAGTAAGGCTGTTAAATGTTAAAGCGTTTGTCAGCCTGCTCTATTGCCTGGTTAACGCAACACAGCTCGTATACGCGCAGGGTAGCCCAGGCGGCGCATGGTCCGTGATGAGCGTCTATTACACGTAACTTACTCCTACGAGCGACAGTTATGCTATTTTAATTAATCAGGAGCTAAAGAGGCTATAGTAAGCGTGAGCTATGAGTGACCGGCAATCCGGTTACCAAGTTCCCCAAGCTCCTCCTACCATCATGTCAACAAACCGCCACATGCGATAGACATTGCTCCATGTATGCTCTGTCTGTTTCAGATACCAACCTTGAACCAACCATTCAGCAAAGGTCTCAGTGACAGGAGAACCATTCTCAGATTCAGAATTTAGCGCCCAGTGACACCTTTTTCTTGTCTCGATGGTCCCTGAAAAAAGAAGGAAAAAGCCTTGGCGAGCGCTTTTGCTTTCGCACCACCCCGACCCTCCCGCCACCACAAGGCCGGGGGTGGTAGGCAACCCACTCCACCGGCCGCCCGCCGCGGCCCCACACTACAACCACCCATTTTAGGTCCCAAGCAACGTCACTGGCGCCCCTGGTCGCCTAGTCAACGCACCAACGGCCAAGTAAATAAAAAATGGCGTGGCTGGGCCAACCGCTCTCACAGTCGGGCACCCATTCAGCCTGCCTGGGAGGGAACCTTGTGCCTTGCGAACAAGATCCCTGGTTACCTAGCTCGGCTTTTTTCTAAAGTGGTTGGGTCAAAGGACGTCGCAGCGTCTCATTTTCGCCCCTTCTTCTTCTTCTTCCTTCTCCCCAGCCATCATCTTTTTCAAAGGAAAACGGAATCCAAACGTCACACGTGTGCCACGTTATCCAGCGTTTCCTTTTACTCTTTTTCCAAGGGAAGTACATTCCTGCCACACACTCACAGAACCCTCTCTATTCTTTCCTCCTCCACCTTACATTCCAGCTCCATTGCCATCCCAAAGCCCAGATCCTCTGCTGTTGCACGCAACGTCTAAAGAAGAAACAGGCCTTAGATCGCAATTCGAGAAGTAAAATCCTCTGACACGCCAAATACCCACGTTTCAAGTCGTCCTGTTTCCCGCATTCCAGCACGTTCATTAAAGCGAATACCCTTTCGATTTTTGTCCTGACGCCGGCTTTGTTCAACTGGGGCCGCATTCCAGTCGGTACAAACCTCGAACATCGACTCCAGTCAGCCGTTGAGATCCGAATCGGGCATTATTCGAGACAGGCAGGCAAGCTACGTGCGGGATAGTGTTTCGACTCCTCGATTCGTTGTTTGGCGCCCGCTTGAGCGCTGCTCATTGAAAGGCAATCCCATAGCCTTACCTCCACGGAGGGCGGCTGAAGGAACTGCGGCTTTCACCAGTCGTTGATCCCGCTGGGATCCCTTGAAATCCCCAGGTCTCTTATTTTGTCCCGCGGCTTGAGCGTGTAGCCAGCGAAGATGCCTCGATTTCAAGTTGGGTGGTATCGTAAGTATTCACACAGAAGCCCCCCATGTCTCATGACCATCGCTCGCTGACACCACTCGTCCAGGATACATACCATTCCTCGGTTATCACCATGTGTTGATGATCTTGGTCGCCGTCGGCATCATTTTACTATGTAAGTTTGACACTCTCATCTCACACCAAGCACACAGTTTGGCTAACAGATCCTTAGCATTGTTACTGGCCGGTTGCTCATCATCGTCGCCCTTGATCCCCGACATCTTCCTCCTCTCCCTGTACTACAAGAGTTACGAAGCCACGCCCGATACCGCGCAGGTAGACTACAACGTCCACACCGCCATTCAAAACATTGCCGGCAATGCCCAGCTACAAGCTCGCGTCGGCTACTTTGGCATCTGCGTCAACCCTGACGGCGGCTCGTGGCTTTGCAGCAACAATGCCACGACTCTTGCAGGGCGGGTTTCGGTCGACCAGGATCCCTTGAACCTGATTTGGCTCGCCAGTCAGTTTAAGGATATGATTGTGTTTCCTTATTTGATGTAAGTTTGCAATCAACCCTCGCTCCTTGTTTCTCGTGATGCATTCAACTAATACTCTTCCAAGCATCATCGCCATCATCTTCGCCTTTCTGTGCGTCCTGCTCCTCGCCACTTTCCCATCGTGGTACGAAGAGGAAGACTCGGACGGCTCAGACCGGGTGGTACGCGCCATCCCCTCGCGAGCCGTGTCACAAGTCTCCCTCGCCATCATCTTCATTGCATCAATCTTCGTCCTTGTTTCCGTCTTGTGGCAACATACAGCCTCGGTGGCTGCGTCCGTCATTGCGCAAGATTTCGGAAACGGGGCCGTCAAGAGCGGGGTGGGAACCAGCGCCATGGTCATGGGCTGGTTCTCGTTTGCGCTGTTAATCATTGTCACCATTGGTCTCATTGTCACGATTTTGACGATAAGCGTTGTTCACCAACTGGTATAACGACGTCCCAACATTGCGAAATGAGACCTAAACAACGAGTACAATGAACAAACGCAAGCTTAGACTTTTTATGTTTTAATCCCCCACGACGTTTATTAGAGATGGATGAACAAATACCACTTTTTGGTTTCGCTTTTTTTGACCACGCCTCGAAAAAAGTCGAAAAAGAAAGTGATGGGACGGGAGGATCCCAGGTACGGCATCAGCATTGGCGTTTGGCGGTGTTTTGTGGTTTTATAACTCGGTCCGCGCTCATGGCTGCTCCAGCAAGCGTTGGACACGGTTAAAAACGTGGCTCTAAGTGCTTTGAGGACGCAGAGAGCTGCTTTGATTTGGATCTGAAATTTTATTATATTTTGCTTTTTATGATGCGGGAAATCGCGTTTGATTTCTCAGAGGACCAAAGAAGAAAGTAGATTAATGGGAAGCAAATGTATAAATGGTTATCATGTACGACGGGGGATCAATCTCCCGATAGTTGATGGGAATATACAGAATGGAACTTCATTGCACTTAACTTAACATCGCCTCACCCCGCGTGAATTTGTGTCGTAGAGCTTTAAATATCGCACCTCATGAGCGCATATCGTATCGTACAGAGGACGTGGTATTGCCGCACAACCATAAGCAATAACGTCACGCCAAGTGATGAGAGAGAGTAGCCAGGTATATAAATATACAAAAACGTAATATTCTACCCGTCCAAAAAGTAAAAAGTTTCTCCGTTTCAATGCATAATCCGGTCCCTTTGCGCCAAACACCCATCTCCTCACAGAATACATACAATCAGGTTACGTTGGCCGTCGGAACGGGTGCGCCTCTGTGTTCAGAACCCACTCGTCCAAGCTGATGACGTCTGGCTCTGAAAACAGGAGGTAATAGTACTTGAGCGTCTCGGCAATCCAGAAGCTCTCCATCTCGTCGCTCTGTTTCGAATTCTTGTCAAACACATTGCGGATAGCGCTGTTGGCAAGCTTGGTGCTTGTCGCTGCAATCGTCGACTCAAACATCTTCCAGCCCTTGTCCATCCAAGTCGGGTCTCCGGTGATTCGGTACATGTACCATACTGATTCAATGGCTTCGGGTCTATTTCACATGGTTAGCAGGGTGTAACGAGGAACGGCATCTAATCTGTGCCCATACCGTAAGATATAATTCTTGCTTTGCACACTGACAAAGCCTGGAGGCAGTGATGACAGCTCAATGCGACTCTTGGCGTACTCTTCGTGAGTAATTGGCCTCTCTGGGATCTTGCCACCTTTAGGAGGAGCGTGATCTTGTCCAATTACGCCTTTTCGTTCCAAGTTCTCCGGTCCTACAGTGTCGGGGGTATACGGCTCGCCAACCTTCGACTCAACAACACTTGATGAGCCCTTTTCGGCAGCAGAACGCTTTACCAAACCATTACGTTGTGACTCGGCAGATGTCGCCGCCCCATAAGTAGTCTGCTCTGAAGTAGGCTCCCTTGCAGACATGGCGGTCTGGGCAAGCTTGCCATATTTTAGATCCCATTCGGCGACCTGGCTCTCATGCCATTCTTTGGAAGGGTCCAGTTCTGCGAACCAGAGCGTCTCATTGAACTCGCACCTTTCCAAAGATGGGCAGGGCATAACATGGGCCGATTCCGGCATGATCCCTGTTGCTGTGAGCTGGTATGCCCAAACACATCCATCCGTTAGCTTCTTGGCAGTTTCAATGTCCTTCTCTCGGCCAAAAGCTTTGCCTCCCAACCCATACATGCCGCCGATGAAGCAGGTCAGGTGGGTAATTTCAAACTCAATGTTCAAGTTGCTCTCTACATCTCCAGACGTGAGAATCTTGGCAGGAAACAAGACGTCCCAATCTTGATCCTTCATCATGGGACGGTACATGAGCCACTCGACTGTGGCGTCGGCCGCATCTTCATAGAGCTTTTTGTACTTTGGCTCCAGGCCACCGAGAAGGAGGTATTCCTGCGTGTGTGTCAATATGGCGTTGGCTGTACTCGAAGTAAAGAGCAGTGCTTACCTTTGGAAAGTATTCGTATGCAGAGTCTTGGGCGCCGCCCATGTGATAGGGCTGCTGCCAGCGCCCTCCAGGCACGAGACCTTGAGGAACACAGTCAAACTCTGCATTGTGAGGAGGTGGCGCCCTTGCCTGAATCTGTGTAGGTTCCTCGGTGTCACGGCGCACGAGATGAGCATCGACATCGAGTCCAGGCGCTGGCTTTTTGAGCTCGGTAGGGAGTTCTTTCTGAATGAAACCTTCTGCTGGTTTATTTGCCTCGCCAGAAGGGTCTTGACTTTTTGCTGCGGCGGAATCACGGAGATTCGTCGCAGTTCTGTTGCAGCCAGATGCGTCGAGGTTTTCGGGGAAGAGGCCTGGAATGGCGGAGTAACCAGCTTCCTGAAGCTCAACCAGGGCATTTGTGATGCGGTCGATGGCGTCGTAGAACTTGTTTTCCTTTGTAAGTTGGGCGAGGCGGGTGAATTCCATGGACAAGGTCGCCAGCTCGGCCATGCCGGCCGCGCCAGCCTTGTGAGGCTGAGAAGCATGTTTCGGTTGCCAGTAGTAGTATAGGATGGGCATCCTGTTTGGGGTGTCAAATATACCCATGAGTATCTCGCCAAGCTCGGAAGCTTTGTCAAGGAGAATCTTGTACTGTCCGTCATGACCACCGCTGACGTCAAAAGCAGAAAGGAGGCCACCAAGGTATCGAATGGTGGTCTCAAACACAGGGATTGTAGACTTTTCGCTGTATGTAAAGTCAATGTCGGCGACAGCTTTGGCAGCCTCGTCGAACTCATCCTTCAAGCCGGCAATCCAGAGTGTGTCCAGCGAATCGACAAGTGTGGCAGCCCAGCCACAAAAAGGGTCTCTGAATCTGCCGCTCACAGGAGAGAGCTCATCGTGCATCCAAGCATGCGTCTTGTAGCCCGTCCAAGACTTTTCAATCTGAGCCTTGACCTTGCTCTGTCTCTCTTGACGCTTCGCCTTGGCTGTGGCTGACTCGGGGCCAAAGTCGTACTGAATCTTGGGGATCTCCTTGGGCTTGCCGGTAGGGAGGCTAATGAGAGATCCGGAAGGTATAGGAAAATGTTCCGGTACTGGTTTCCAATGTTCGCCTGTTTCCTTCCCAGGGGTGTTTTTGCCCTTCTTCGGTTGGTTCTTTGCATTGATTGGCTTTTCGGCCTGTCCCTTTGGAGAATCCACGATATAATCCGTGCTGCCGCCGGTGGTTTTTCCAGAAGCGGACTGACTATCGGTAGAATCGGCCTTGGCGGTGGAAGCTGCAGCTGCTACCGCTGCAGCTAGATCGGCAGCAGCTTGATCCGCCTTGGGCGTAGAGGCAGCAGCAGCGGCAGCAGCTAAATCGGCAGCGGCCTCCTCAGCCTTTTGGGGCGGCACAAATGCATCCTGGTCATTGTGAGCCTTTGACGGCTGCTCTTGAGCGCCCGGCCGAGGAGCGTCAGCATTCCCGTCTTCCTTTGAGGGCGACGTGCCGCCACTCTTTGCTGTGCCTGCGTCGGATGCACCTGGGTAGTCGACGGAATCGTGCGGTTGCTGCTGCTTAATAGGCGCATGTTCTGAATTGGCGTCAGAGCCCTTCAGGTTGTCTGGGTTCGCAGGCGAATCCTTCAAGTGCTCGGCGTGAGGATGGACTGGGTTCTCCGGTGGCGGGCGCAGGTCGCTGGTGAAGGGATGCGACCGCTCGTCCCACGTGTTCTGCACGACATGGTAAAGCATGAAGAGCATAACGACGGCGAGGGCCGTGAAAAGCCTGTACCTGCGTCGCGGCATGGTGGGCAATGTGAAATTATGTCAATGGAAGGACGGGGGTCCGGGTCTGTGGGTGTGTCGAGTCGACGGAGCGTTCGCCTCTCCCGGGAAAATGCGACGGAGCAAACGATTGATCGGGGCGTCGGCTATAGATGTCGCATATCTCTTGACGTGGTTCGTAGCCGCAGCCCGTGCCTGTTGCAGGAAACCAGCCGTGATTTCGCCGTCGCCGTGATCCCGTATCGAGGGTCTATGTAGGTAAGGTGGACTGTGGCGACCTAACCAAAGCGAAGCAGTGACAGTCCGGAAGAGGTCACAGAGGCCGAATCAGCCAAAGAGCAATGCGGCAGATAGTAATAGAAGCAGTGAAGAGATGAAAAAAGAGACAAAATCGCAAATGCAGATGCAGAATGGCAAGACAACAAAAACGCCGAGGCAATGGCTAACGAGAAGCAGAGGACAGCTTTTGAAACTCGTTTAGCGTAACGGCGGCGGCGAGGGGCCACTTTCCCCCTCTGCTAGCGTCGGACTGCACCTCCTCCGTCCGTCTCCACTCTCGCAGAGGGCTCCCCCGTCTCCGCAAACTAGTCTTGGCAAGCCTCGCTAAGGCACTGGGCTGCCTGCACTATCTGACCTCAAGGCTCGCTAGCAATGAGCGGGCAGGCTATGTATACCATAAGGTAGTAGTAAGCATTATGCGCCTGTACTTTGAAATGGTCAATTCCTGGCTATACTTCGCCTGCGCGACCAAGTCGTTCGTCGCTCTTCGCCGCCGTCTTTCCCGTCTACGGTGTCGATTTGCCGTAGGGTATCTCCACCCCAGCCTTGCCTCGCCCGCGAGCCTTGCTGCCAGGGATGGGTACCTTGAGCCGCCCCCCTTTCCGCCGCCTGTGATGATGCTTAAATTCCCCAACTCGGGGTCCGAATGCCCTGCGGGGACGCCTGAAGGTCCCACGCCACACCGTCCCCCATAGTATATACCCCAAGCGCGAGCGGGGCATCAGTCCCATTGCAGCACGGCAGCGACACCAGGCACCGTACGGGCGCATCGAATTTGGATGATCCATTGTTACAAATGCCCGTCCGCCGTTTCAGTTTCGTCACGCGTTCATGCTCAAGAGGTTAGTCTTTTTGGTACACTTTCTTGCACTTGCTCACAGTTCCTATTCAGCGTTTGCACAATACGTCATCCATGGTAATTGCATGTTCGGCATTGCTGAGGCCTCTTTGCCACAGGCGCCAATACTACTTACCATACCGCACGCCTTCCATTTCCACAGTAAACAATGTAAAAATTATCCAATACAATATGTAAAAGCACAAATAGCAACAGGAAACATGTTTACAAAATAGTCCGGTACGCCGTCGCTCTGTTTTGGGAATGCCACGCAAATCGCTTCCTGCAGGATACCATCGTGGCCTTGCTCACAGTCTTTCCTCGCCTTCTCACTCTCCATCCACCCTATTTACTCGGTTTTGTACGAGTCCTTAATCTTGAAATATAGCTCCGTGTCATAAAAGTTGTAGTGCGGGTCCAGATCGCTAAATGGGTGCTGGGAGAGTAGCACCTCGGCAGTCGGACGGTCATACGGGTTCCTGTGTCAATCGTTCCCGGTTAGCTTTTGCCCATGTCACATCGCATTACCAAAGCGCATTCATGCACTTACACTTGGAAGCAGTCCTCCATAAACGCCACGGCCAGCGGGGGAACAAACTCCTCCACATCCTCCGGGACGGGTGGTCGCTCTCCATTGGCAATCTTGTAGATGGCACCGACCGCCTCTTCCTTACTCCACGGCCGGCGTCCTGCAAACATCTCAAGCACCACGCACCCCAAGCTCCAGATGTCAACCTTGGCACTGTATCCTTCACCCTGCGACCGAATTACTTCCGGCGCCATCCAGAATACTGACCCCTGCATCGAATTGGTCTTGTCGTTGCCGTAAATGTTGTCCGTCTTCTTCGAGATGCCAAAGTCGCTAATCTTGCACGTGCCATCCAGGTCAAGCAGGATGTTGTCGGCCTTCAAGTCACGGTGAAGAATTCCTTCACGGTGCAGATATGCCAGGCCCGACAGCGTCTGCCGCGTCAGCGAGGACACTACAGACTCTTCAAACTTGCCGTGCTTGCGCAGGCACGACCCAATGCTGCCACCGGAAATATACTCGAGGAAGATGCTGATGCTCGTTTCCTTACGCTCGCATCCAAGGTACTGCACGATGTTGACATGGTCCAGATGCTGCATGGTGTCAATCTCTTGATCAAGAGCCGCCACCATCTCTCGCATCTTCTCCTTGTCTCCGCTGGCCGCCTTCGGGTTGACTTCAACTTCTTTCACCGCCAGGAATTCACCAGTTGTGGCATTCATACCCAGATACACTCGTCCGTACGTGCCTTTTCCGATCAGTTGACCCTTGAACCAGCGGAACGTTGTCTGGCGCTTGAGCGCAGTGTCCTGCGGGATATCCGGCATCACCATGCTTCCGCGCTGGTCCGGACGAATTTGAATAATGTTGGCGTTGAACATCTTTGTGCTCTTCCGCCGCTTAATGTCGGTCTTGCTCCTGCCAAGATTTTGAGATGTCAAGGTGTATCGCTTGTTCGCTTCGTGCGCGCCATGGGCAACCTCACGGATCGACTTCATTCTCCCGAGACCACCAGACCGGCGGAGGCTCTTATGCGTCCCACTACCATGAGCTGAGATAGGTCTGTCCGAGGCCTTCAAGGTGGATTCATCTGAGCCAAGAGTGTTGGCATCGTCGTCGTACAATGACGCTTGGCGAGATGGTGCGATCGCCAGCGGCATGTTAGGCTGCGCATGGCTTGGCGTATTTGTCGAAGAGCTTCTCTGGCGTCCTGTTTCATCACCTTCGATTATGGGCGAAGGCCCCGCTCCGCTGTCTTCGAGCACAGGCTGATCGAGGTCCAAGTTCGGGAAGAAGTCGTCAAGGTTGTTCAAGAGGGCGTCTGTGGGAGGTCGATTGGCCCACACATCCTTTTCGATGAAAGACTTCCGGCGATTAAGTTGGCTATCTTTGTCATCCTCCCAGTTGCTCGATCCCGGTGTAGTAGGCGTCCGATGCGAGCTCGCTCCCGTCTTGGCGCTGGCCGTGTCGTCGGGGCTATCCGTTGTGGCACTCGCTTGCGGTGATGCGAAAGACACGGATAGAGTCTTGTGTTTGGGCCGCTGTGTATTTACAGTGATGCTTGGACGTTTCGAAGATGTCGGTGCGTCAGCCTTTCCTTTACCTTTGCTCATACCAGCGGGCATGATCGCAAACAGACCATCGTCTGAGTCATCATCGCTCCCGTCATCTGCATTACCAGCATTCGAGGGCTTCGCAAAGCTTACCTCAAACTCTTTCTGGTCAGAGTTGAGGTCGGCAGACGGGGGGTTGGTCGATAGACGCTTTGGCATGAGAGAGTTCGGGCTCAGGTCCGCAGAGGCCGAAGATTGACCGGCTGTTGGCTTTGACTTAGCATCTTTGTCTGGCACTACGGTCATCTTTATCGGTGTTCCCCCGGGGGAGTAATCAGGGACTGCAAAAGACATGTTCCCTGAACTCCACGTCACATTACGGGAGTTACCAGACGCGCTGCCAGGTGCCTGAGAAACTTCCGACCCCCTTTTCCCATCATGATCGACAGAAGAACCTTTCTTACCTTGGCCTTGTGAACCACTGCCAGGGCCAGGAGGCGAGGCAGCTTCTGAAGACGCGCCGCGTCCTCTATTCGATCCAGACCCAATGGCACCAAGATTCCTGCCAATTCCAGCCAACGCCATGCCAATGCCATCCGTAGCCTGCAACGGAGAGCCGCCATATTTACGATTCCTAGCATTCTCATCTCCTTCTTTGGAGCCAGTCGAGGGATGTCTCGGACTGGGAAACCCTTCAGCGTTGCCGTTCGAGTTGCGAAGGCTGTGACCTGAGCGTTTACTAAAAGAGTTGGCCTTGATCAACGTTGCAGAAGGGTCGCTAGGCGGAGCGGGTGGTTTCCTTTGTGGCAATAGTGGTTCGGGTCGTTTGTCTTCGAAAGGAGAACCTCGTGGCTGATCAAAGTCCACGTTGCGACCGACAATACCAAAGCCAGCGGCAACTTCAGGCGCATTCGGGCTGCCCTTCTTAGCTGCCTGCTTCCGCTTGGCCAGGTATTCACGCTGTTTCCTCTCCATCTCGGCTCTATACTCGCTAGCTTCTTTCGCAAGTGTCTCTTCGTCAGGCTTTTCGCCACTGATGGTATTAGACCTCGAAGATGGCGGCGATGAGATGGATCGTTGGCGTCCGCCGTTGAGCCTGGCAAATGTCGCCTCATCCATGCCTGGTGGGAGGTACCCGGGTGACAGCGATGAGGGGACGCCAGAGGAGGGACCAGAGCTGGTGGCAAGTTGCGGGCGGACGTAGAATTTTAGGGTACTCAATGACTCTGGCGGTGCCTGCTTCTTCGCAACAAGCTGCTCGTCGTCCAAGGCATCCTTGTGGTCAAACTTTCCTAGGTCTGTAGCGTAAACTTGGACCTCGACGTCTGTGAGGCCCAAATTGAAACGCAGTGCCAAACGAATATCAGCAGCCGTCTCCGCGTCTGTAATATCACACATTCGGTAGTTCCAGAAGTCCATCGTTGCCAGAACATAACTCCTTGGTTGTCTCAGCTCCATTGCAGCCTGCTGGGCGGTATACATGGCAGCAGCGTGGTCAAGATGCTGGTCGGTTCCAGGCGCGATGCGGATGCCCAAGCCCGGCTTGGATGCATCACCAGAAGGTTGCATGTATTCGACATCCTCCGGCGAAGGGTAACCACCATCCTCCTTGATCTTCTTCTTGCGAGACAGAAAGCTTAGGAAACTCTTCGAGTCCTTTGCTGAGCCAGGCTCTGTGCCCGCAGATCTCTCACCGGATTCAAGGGGTGAGTATCGAACACGTCCGTCCTGCGTCCGACTGCCCATGACCTCACCAATGTTCATGCCGCGGCCAAACATGGTAGCGGCATCTGGCGGTACACCTGAGCCATAGATGGCGGCGCTAGACGAAACTGAATCTGTGCTGTTTCGCGTCCGGTGGCCGAATTTTGCAGAGGCTGGTGATGCAGCAAGAGAGGGCAGGGTCGCAGATGACGATAGACGCTGCGGCGGCGGAACAGGACTCGCGTTGGAGCTTCCCGAGACTTGCCCAGGAAGTCGAAAGTGGCTGCTGCTATCGTTTGATCCGTTTGTAGCTGGGCTGCCGCGGTGGTTTCCTTCGCTCTCAGAGTGTTTTATGGGGATTCGGTGGCCGCTTTCCGAGCTGGACATGGTAGCACTGTTCGTCGTAGGCATCGTGGTAGCCCTCGTCTGAGAGTAGCGCCTTGCAGCAAACCCGGGGCCAGGGGCATTAAGGGGCGTCTGTGAAAGGTGAGTTTAGTAACACGAGATTAAGAATGTTTTGGGTTTACGGGGGCGGGCTGCAGACGAGCGCGTCTGTTGCATACGTACATTTGGGGAATCGGACGGGTCGGTCCCAGCACTGTACAGGGTGCCACCATGGCCGCTGTTGCTCGAGTCCTTGCGGCTGTGAGCACCCATGGTTTTAGGCTGTTCCACAGGCCTGCCAGTCACGATGCTCCTAATGAGGCGGCGCATACGCTTCCCTTCCTCTCTTTCGGCCTGCTGGTCCCACTGACCACCATGCTTTGTGCATTCGCGCGCTAGCTGAGGATAGACTACCTGGTGCATTGTGCTGTAGTTTCCGCGGCCGCCATGCGGGCTGCCGACTTCGAGAAACTGGCTGCCGTGGAGGTTCAGCACCCTGAAGGTCTCCTGCCACTCCTTGGAAAACTGATTCTGGGCGAGCCATATCAGTACTGTCTCCAGAGGCCACTGTGCAGCCATCTCGGGCGGAATGCTGTTCTGCGCCATCATGGACGATGCATTGGACAAGCCCCTCGCCTGAGCAGCAGCGCTAAGATATAGCTGTTCTCGAGAAGGGCCGTCCTCCATCTTTGCGCCGTCAGCGTTGCCCAGGGGTCTGGACGCGAGCATCTCTTCGCTGCCAAAACCGGGGATGCCGACGCCCTCGCCGTAGGTTCCCTCCGTCGGAATATATGTCGCGCTCATGGCGTCGTTCGGGGGCGGCGGGGGCGGCATGCCCATGTTTTGATGCCTTGCGGCCATCTGGGCGTGGACTTTCGGGTTATACGGCTGGTGCTGGTTGGTCGGCGGCGGCGGTGGTAGGTTAAAGTTGGAGCGAACATCGTAGAGTCGTCCGTAGTTGCCGTGCCAGGTCTGCGAGTTTGTCGTGGACGAACCTGGCGGTGGGCCGGGAGGAGGAGGGATCATGACACCCGGTGCACCAGCCGGGCCGGGAGGGTATCGCGGAGGCGGAGGCGGAATATTCATCATGCTTCCCATCTGACCGCCGGCCACAGGGGGCGACATGGGCGGCGGCGGCGGCGGCGGAGGAACTTGGAACGCGCGAGGAGGATCGTTGCCCGAGACATGTCTTTGGCCGCCCTGGTACATGATGGGCGGCGTGGGAGGTTAGCCCTCCAGTTGTTGATGGCGACGCAGGGTGCAATATCGGTGTTGGCGGGCAGCAAGAGTATCAAGATGAGGCGGAATGTCGACGATACTGATGTGCCATGCGATGCGCAGTAAAAGGGTTGGGTCGCAGGTCTGCGTGAAACGTTCGGACGGTGGTTGGCCCGGGGTTCGGTTTCGGAAGCTTGACCCCAACCGCACGGGCGGCACCCAATAGGATCGATCGTGGAGATGTCGCAGCGCAGTGCCCAATGAAATGCGGCGCAGGTATATCGAATTATTTGTTGTGCAGTATGTAGACAGGCAGCTTGACGATGGTGCGCAGTGCGTGCCGTCCTGGTAGAGCTGTGATCGCCTGTTTGGGGCGAGCAAGCCGAGGTGCGTAACTCAAGCTCAATGCACGTCAGAAGCTAGGTAGACGAAGTCGATGACCGGCTGGATCAACGCTTCTCTGGTCCTCGGGCAGGGGAGAAGACGAATTACCTGGCCCGTCAGAAATAGGAAAGCCAGCAGCTTCGGCTTCGCTCTGGACCAAAAACAATAGTCCAAGAAGGAAAGAAATGTCGGGCTCTGGCGTTTTTTTGGCTCTCCTCTGGTTCCGATTGCAGCACAAGCGTCAGGCAAGGCCCCCGAGCTGGGCGGTTGGTGGAGAACCCGTAGCTTTTGCGTCTCAGGTGGAGAGCATGGCCTGTTTGTAGTGGAGTGCTGCTGCAACTGGTGGTTGATGGGGCTGCGCAGAGAGCTGTGACACTAGAGCCAAGGCCACCAAAGGAGATGGATGCGGGCACAATATTCAGCGGCGCACGCTAGCGTCTGGCTGGCTCTTTAATTAGCACTGGGGCGCTTTGATGACGGCGTGGAGAGTGTCCTGGCTGGGCGCTTAAGTGCCGGGGGAAGACGCGGCTGTGGGAGCGCCCTCCTTCAGCAATTCAATCGACGCTTTACTCGTAGTTGCTGAGTTTGTCTTCAGAGGGAGAGCGACAGCTTGAAAATAGAGTAATGTTGGGGAAAGGGAACGGTCTTCCTTTATCTTTGACTATCATCACGCATGTATTTGTATTTACAAACAAGTATATTTACGTTTGTATACCCTTGCCCGACCCCATGCTGTTCTGATTTCAGGCTCTGCCGACGCTTTACTACTCGTATAATACCATAAAGCCAAGCGCTCCGGTTTTCACCTCCCAATCTGGCGACAGTTGTCGCCGCCTTTGGCAGCTTCAACCAATACGGCACTAGCGCCGACGACACTACAACGTAACAGTGCTTTAGATATACCCTACGCCCAGCTGATAAGCGACTCCCTAGCTCTATAAGAAGCAAGCTAGTCGCCCTTTAGGTATATCTATTCCTCTTACAAGCTATCTATGTAGATAGCAATCTATTAAATAGTAGTAATCTCAGACGCGCTGCTGCCGCCTCCGCAAATGGCGGCACCCCAAACAGGCAGGCCGGGCACCGCCGCTTTGCTCGGTAATCCCTGCTCAAGGCTGAGCCCCACCACATCAGTCTGCCTAAATATAAATACAATGACCTCCTCATCCCTTAGTGTCAAGTATTCTAGACTTCTTCTCTCCTAAAATGCCTAGGATATAGGTGGCCTCCCTTAATATTTAAGCTCTAGCATTACTTTATATTCCCTATAATACTACCTCTTTTCGCCCTTTTTTTTTATCTCCTCTTATAAGACTTTAGTATAATATATCTAGATAGCTTAACCTAATTATTTTAATATTATTTAGATAGATAGCTATATTATAGCTTTTATCTTATCTATAAGGCTAAATATTTTTATTTTTTAGAATAGAGATTTAATAGTCTTTATATATTTATTATTATCTTAAATATTTATCCTATCTTACTTTTTTTTTAATCTATTTAAAATATATTAATATCTTTAACTTTTTATAAAGTTAACTTATATAGTTTTTAATTAAATTTTCTTAGCTAATTATAAAAATACTTTATAATATAAAATAAAAAGCCTTAATTATTAAAATTATATTTAGCTATTTTAATTTATATAGGCTAAAATACTAGACTACTATATTATATTAATCTATAGCTATATATTATAGAGTAGATAAAATAAAGATTTTAACTATTTAATAATTTAAATATACTTCTTAAAAAGGCTATATATCTATTTTAATATCTTTATCTTTGCCTTAAAATTATAAGATTTCTAGCTATTCGCCTATAGTAACACTAAAATCAAAATAAAACCCTTTAAAGGCTTAATTATATACAGCTCTACCCCTTAACACTACTATAATCCTAAGATAAGATTATAGAGAGTATCCCTATAGTTATTAACTAAGGAAAAGAAGAAATTAAGCAAAATTGCTAATACCCTTACTATAAGATTACTATCTCTAATCTATTACTACTATATAAAATTAAGCTAGAAATATTAAAAATCTTTTTAAAAGCTATTTATACTTTTATTAAATAAATATTAGACCTTATATTATAGAGGATAGTTACTAAGGCTTAAATATTTATTATTTAACTTTTTATCTATTAGGTTAATAATATTATTAAAATAGAAAAATTTTAAAATTAAATTAACTTTAACTTTATTAAAATAAAATAAAATCTTATTAAAATTATTTAAATTATAATTAAATAATTACTTTTATTTTTATCTTAGATAGCTTAGCTAAAAATATATTATTATTATTATTATTTTAAATATACTATTTAAGTCTAGAGACTATATAGAATATCTAAAATTATAAAGGAAAAACTAAAGTTCTTAGAGGAAAACCTTTATCTTGCTTTTAAGGCTATTTTATAGTGCTATTATAAGGTATATATAGCGGCTAGAGATATACTAGGGGGTAGTTTATAATATAGTAGTATTTATTATACCTATATATTCCTATAGGCTTTATCCTTTCTAATATCCTGCTAGATTTAGGGCAAGTCCTTATAGGACTATACTAATTATAAAGATAGATAAGTATTATTTATAGTATAGTAGATATAGTAAGGCAAAGATTTTTTAGATATACTATATATTACTATTATATTTAATTTACTATCTAAGTAAAAATAGCTTAATTCTATTTTAATATCTATTATAGGGTTATATTATATAAGCTTTATTAATAACTTAAGGTAAGTTAGTTATTAAAGAGTTTTTAGAATCTTTTTAAAGCTCTCTTTTAAGCCTAGTAATATTATTTCTAGATTCTAGTTAGTTTCTATCTATAAGTAGAGCTTTAATTTCCTTTTTTTCCTTCTCTTTTTCCTTTTTATAATTAATCTAAATTTAAAATAAGTTTTCTCTATAGTTCCCCTAATATTATAGAAGATATAGAGTTATTATAAGATTATAGTTGTAAGAATATTATATAAATATACTATAATTATATTTAGAATCTATAAAAATCTAATACCTATAATTAGGTTTCTTAGTTTTACTACTATTTATATTAGATTTATTATAGATTTCTTACTATTCTAACTAATAAGAAATCTAGAATAATATAATAAATTAGTAATAAGCTTATATAAGCTGGAAATATAAGTATATAAAGAAAGAATTTCTTCTATAGAAAGATTTTTAATCTTCTTCTTAATATCTAATAAAAAAAATAATTAATATAATTTATTCTTTAAAAATTCCTTTTTTATTCCACTGGCGCTAAACCTTTTATAGGTTATAAGCCTAGAGCCAGAATAATATATTATTCTTATAATATACTTATTACTAATAAGTATTACCTAATATTATACTATTACTAATCAAAAAGAGAGATATCAAATTTTTCTACTAATAAAAATACAATATTAATTATCGATTCAAACTTTAGCCTTACTAATCAACTATTATATTATACCACTATACTATTATACTATTAGTATAATAGGTATATAAAATTATATATAATAACTATATATATAGTTATTATATAAGGACAATATATCTATTTAACCTTACTTATTATAATTATTAAAAAATCTATAATAATTATAATAAATTCACTATAACTAATAGTAATAAGTTAGAGTTTCCTAAGCTTATAAGGTCTAATAACTATAAAGTCTAGGCTATAAGAATAAAATCTTTATTAGTTAAAGAGAAATTACTCTCTAGAATTAATATAGAAAATTCCCTTAAATCAGAGGAAACCTTAGCCTAAATAAGACTTAAGTTAGAAGATAGTCCTCTTATACAAACACAATATATTAATAATTCTAAAGAAATTTAGAATTATTTATAATCTTTTTATAATTCTTTTAGATTTACTTTTAATTTTATATTAGTAAGAAATCTATTTAATATTTCTTTATCTAAAATTTCTTCTATAGAAGAATATTTAAATAAGGTTAAAGAAATATATAAAGAATTAAAAATAAAGGATATTAATATTAATAAAATAGTAATTATAGCCTAGATTCTTAATACTATTAATAGTATTAATAAATCTTATAGTAGTTATATTACTAATATTTTACAAGCTCTTAGAAATAATTCTAATACTTATAATTTAACTAGTCTAACTTCTAATCTTATAGATAAAGTTAGAAGAGCTAGTTATAAGTCATCTAACTAAAATTATTTAATTAAGGGTTATAATAATAAAAAACCTTAGAAAAAGGAAAGAAAACTAATTATTTGCAAATATTGCAAATTAAAAGGCTATTTAGAGGCTAATTATTATTTTCTTTATCTAAATAAAGCCTCTAAAAGCTTTATTAAGAAAGATAATAATAATAAAATCTCTAAAAATTTATATAAGCCTAATAATAAGTTTTCTAAACCTTTATCTTTAAATTTTACTTCTTCTAATAATAATTCTTCTAATAAAGAAGAAATACTTTTTATTAATAATAAAAAGAATATAGAAGATTTAGAAGATACTTATATATCTAATATTAACTATAAAGAATCTAAAATACCAAAAACCCCTGGTTTTAACTATAATACTAATACTGATAAGGTATTTACTTTTAAAAAACCTTATAATTATTTATCTAATCTTAATAATACTATTATAGGAGCTATAAATCCCTTAAATAACCCTATATCTAAATATAACTCTAAAAACTATATAATACCTTTTATATATAATACTACTACTACTAGGTATATTATATCTAATAAGAAGTATTTATATAATTATAGAAATATATTTAAAAGGGTATATTAAGGAAAAGCTTTATAAATAATAGTAAAAGGAATTAGTAATATTTATTTTAGGTTTTCTAGAAATAATACTATTTATATATTAAAAGATTATTATTATATACCTAAAATAGGCCTTAATATAATAAGTTAAATATAATTACCCTCTATTAAAGCAGTTATTTTTAATAATAATATAAGACTTTATAAAAATTATAAATTACTAATAAAGGGAATTACTAATAATAATTTATATATATTATATTATTATTATTATTTAAATATACTATTTAAGTCTAGAGACTATATAGAATATCTAAAATTATAAAGGAAAAACTAGAGTTTTTAGAAGAAAACCTTTATCTTACTTTTAGGGCTGTTTTGTGGTGCTATTGTAGGGTATATATAGCGGCTGGAGATGTGCTAGGGGGTGGTTTGTAATATAGTAGTATTGTTGTGCCTATATGTTCCTATAGGCTTTATCCTTTCTAATATCTTGCTAGATTTAGGGTAAGTCCTTGTAAGATTATACTGGTTATAAGGGTAGATAAGTATTATTTGTAGTATAGTAGGTATAGTAAGGCGAGGATTTTTTAGATATATTATATATTACTATTATATTTAATTTACTATTTAGATAGAAATAGCTTAATTCTACCTTAATATCTATTATAGGGCTATATTATATAAGCTTTATTAATAACTTAAGGTAAGTTAATTATTAAAGAGCTTTTAGAATCCTCTTAAAGCTCTCTTTTAAGCTTAGTAATATTATTTTTAGATTTTAGTTAGTTTTTATCTATAAGTAAGGTTCTAATTTCCTCTCTTTTTTTTTCCTTTTCTTTTTTATAATTAATCTAAATTTAAAGTAAATTTTCTCTATAGTTCTTTTAATATTATAGAAGATATAGAATTATTATAGGATTATAGTTAATCTATATAAAAGATAGTATCTAAGACTTATACTAAAGATATTTCTATTAATATAGAGCTAACTAATATAGAATTAGCCTAGCTTTTGCCTATTCTCTATATATAGTATATTAAAAGAATATTATAATATTATATTTTAATTTACTTTTACTAGACTAATATATATTTAAATTAATTTTAGCTTAACTTTTATTAACTTAGGGCTAGGTGCTTTAATAAAGAATTGTTTTAGCTATACTAAGGTTAAGGGTAACTATAATCTAATAAGTTCTCTTTATATTTATATTAAGATTATATTAATTTCTAAATAATTAGTAACTAATACTATTAAGTTAGTAAAGGAATTAACTAAGTTTTTATAAAAGTATAAATATACTATTTAAACTTTAGAAGATAAGGCAAAGATATATTAATATTAGTCTAGTTTTATAGTAAATTCTAGTTAATTAGTTATTCTAGTTTAATAGTTTAGTTTATAAGGCTTACTATAATAAAAATAACTATAGTAAGGTGACTTATTAAGCCTAGTATTAGATTATAGTTAGGTCAGCTTTAGGCTTATCTAATAGTATTGAGATCCTTCTCTGTAAGATATTAGATTTGTAGTGTGAGCAGTTTGTAGCTGCAGAAGCAGCTTAGGCTTAGGCTAAATCTATAGAGAATTATATTTTTTCTTATCTTATAGAGTATATAAATTAATTAGACACTATATCTAGTAGTATTGCTAGTTTCCTTTAGGTTTATACTAAAAAGTCTAGGCAGAGTACTAATCCTATAGCAATTTTAGCTTAGGTTACTAGGGCTACTATATTTAAAATGCTTAAGGAAGGTAATAAGGAGGTAGATAAATTTTATAAGATATACTAAATAGGTATAAAATAGGCCTAGGCTAATATTGCTAAAAAGGCAAAGTATTCTTAGTATTCTAAGTATTACTATAAGGAACTTTCTACCTCTACTAAACCTAAGCTATATATAATTAAAGAATTAGATAATATTAATAAAGGTAAAGATAAAGGAGAAGATAAGGCTAAAAGTAATAATAAAGATAGATTTTAGATTAAGATTAGATTAAGATTAGAATAAAATATAATATTTAGCTTAGTTTTATAATTTTAGTTATTTATTTTATTGCTAGAAGTTTAGGTTTATAGTAAATTTAGCCTAATTTTACCTTATTAGATATTAATTTAATTAAAGTTAGTAGATTTATATTTAAGATTCTTTTTTTACTTTTAAGATATAATTTAAAAGTAAAGTAGGCCTAATTTTACTTAAGTTTAAAATATTAATTTATATTAAAGTAGATAATATTTAGATTAAGTTAATAATCTAAGATAAAGGTAAAAATAGTATAGGATTAATAGAGATTTTACTATAGATTAATAAAATAATTATAATTTTTTTAGTTATTAAGTATAATATATATCTTATCTTTAGGCTAATTCTAGCTTATTTTCTTAGGTTTTTAAGATATATTAAAAGGGCTATATATATTTAATAGTAAGTAACTATAATATAACTCTTAAGATAATAGAGAGGTAATATAGTAATGTTGCTATATCTTAGGGAGTATGCCTTAGTATTGACTTAATTCTGACTATAAGTTGTAGAGTTTTATCCAGGCATATACTAAGGAAATAGTATATTGTCTCTAGGCCAGTTCTATATCGATATAGTAGGGATAGGAACCTAGGGATATAGTAGTAGAAGAGGTAGTATATTAGGCCAATTTTTCCTATATAAATCTAAATAATTAGAATATTTATAGCTTTTAATTTAGCCTAATAGAGTATTTTTATATAATTATAGATTAGTTCTAGAGCTAGTTCTATAATATTAAGAAGGTATCTAGGCTTTTATTAAATAGCTATATATTAGTATTATCTCTATTATTAGATTTTAGTTGCTTTAATTATTATTAGATTATAAGGTAAGGTTAGGTTAAAATAGCCTTAAGTAAGATAGCTTTCTTTCTAAAAGGGGGGGTATAATAGCTTATTTATAGTAAAGTGCTAGATTATTTAATAGGCTACTATTATAATAAGAGCTATTATTTTAGTTTAATATTATTATAAGATTGCCTATAGATACTACTAATTAAAATATATATTAAGTAGTAGGGTATTAGTTTCTAATTCTAAGATATATATTATAGTGCTTTTATAGATATTAGCTATAATCTAGAGATATTAGATTTAGAGGTAGGCAAGTGGTTATAGTCTAATATTAAGCTAGCTACTATCTAAGGCTAAGGTATACTATACTAATACTATATAGGCTAAAGTGATATATATAATATTATTATAGAGAGTATAATACTCTAGCAACTTTAGTCTCTAGGTTATATATACTAGATAGGAAAGGGCTAGTATCTAGGCTTAGCTAGTATAGGCAAAATATATAATATAGATATACTATTATAATTTATAATATAGTAGTATATTAAGAAACTATATAGCCTCTATAGGTTCTATATAGATATTATTAAACTAGATTTAGTATAATATTATTATCTTAGCTTTTAAAAAATAGAGTAGTTAGTATTTTTAAGGTTTAAATTATAGGGTATTAGCTTTAGCCTAATCTTAGCAGATTTTCTATCTTTATTTTAGTTTTTAAGATATAGCTATAGCTATATAATTAATATTAAGTAGATTAGTATTATCTATAAAACTAACTAATAGTAGGCCTAGGACCTAGCTTAATATCTTATATAATATATTAATAAAGAGGATAAAGAGGATAGGTAAGAGTAGTAAGCCTTAGGGCACTTTTTATAGGATTAGTATAAAGGCAGAGCAATCACTATTAAAAAGTAGTTATATTATATAAAATATTAAAAATAAAGATATAAGTTAATCTAATATTAATCTAAAGAGATAGTATATATACTAGGTAAGTTAATTATAGTAAATATTATTAAAGGTATTAGCTATATTAAGTTAGAGGAGTAAGGTAATTCTACCTTAACCTTATATAGCCCTAACTATCTCTATAAATAGATATAAGGTATCTTTAGTTAATCTCTTCTAGCAATTGCCTATCTAGCTATTAGAGAGGATTTAGCCTTCCTCTGCAACTATAGCTATAGCCTTAGTTAGGACTTTCTTAAATAGTTTTCTAATAATATTAAAGAAGGTAATTAGGCACTATACTTTAGGGTATACCTAATCTATAGAGATTTTATTTAGCTTTAGAATAACTACTATAAGGCTAGCTCTATAGTATCTTAGAAAATAGCTAATTTTAGTATAAATATTAAAAACCTTAGTAAGGTATAGGATAAGTCTTAGGCTTAGTAATTTTAGTATATTATTAAGGAGTTAATCTAGGCCTAAGGTACTCTAGGATTTAGTAATTGCTAAGATAGTATAGAGATTAGTATTATTAAACTATAGTATAATTTAGTATTAGAGTGTATAGGTTACAGTACTGGCCTAAGGTAAGGGAGGTTTAGCTAGAGAGGGGAAGAAATATTTAGCTAATATAGCGCTTTTTATTAGGTAAGTCTTAGTAATTAGGCTAGACTTAATATATTTAAGTAGTAGGAGAAATATAATTTATAAAGATATATTTTCTTTCTTAGCCTAATTTACTATTTTCTAAAAGCTAGTTATTAATATTAAGATATTATTAAATATTTATTACTAATTAGCTATTTTTATCTTATAAATAGCTTAATTCTAGGCTAAGAGTACTATCTAATAAGCCTTAAATATATTAAGGCTTAGGCTATATTTTTACTATTAGTAGAGGTATTTAGCCTCCTAGACTATATAGACAACCTTTATTATCTATTATTTTAATCTTAGTATAGTATAGTTAAGGTAAAGTTAAGGCTAGCTTATTTTACTATAAATTTAATAGATAAGCTAGTAAATCTAGTTAAGATATTTATTAATATTAGCCTTTTAATAGAAGGTTAATATTAGTAATAAGTTAAATTTTGCAAGGGATTTAGTATCTAGTAAATCTAGGTCTAATTGCTTCTATAGGGTAAGGCAGTCTTAGTATTCTAGTTCTTTAATTAGCTTAAGGAGGATCTAGATAAGTTATAGGAAATAGTCAGACCTAACTAGGTATTCTAGTATAGGGAGGAATATAGTCTAAAGCTATAGTATAGCCTAGGTTAAATCGATAGTGCTATTATATATACTAGGGGAGGCCTTTATATATTAACTATAGGAGGTTATAAGCTCTGCTTAGATTTATATTATAGTATATATCAGTTCTTTGCCTATTGCTAATAGGCAGTTATAGTAATCTTATTTAAAATAGTAGATATTAAAATTGCCTATTAATATATAGTTAAAGTTAAGGTTTACTTTAATATTAGCTAAAGCTTTCTAAGCCTAATTATCTTAGGCTACTTTAGGAGGGATATATTAATTAAAGATAGTGATATTATAGTTAAGGAGGGTGACTTAGTATAAATTAGGCTAAAGTTAGGCCTAGAACCTTATAGATACTATATCTTTATAAAGGTAGGTAGCTACCCTTTTACTATTATATAGTAGCTAGTATAGGGCTAAGCTAAGGTAGGCTAGGCTTTATATATAAAGGTTTATATATAGCTCTTAGAGCAATATAATAGCTAAGAGGTTCTAGAGGTAGAAGACTAGTTATATAAGTATAGCGATCTTATATATATTCTAGCTAAGGATCTCTATTAGGATAATTAGCTATAAGGGCTTAGGCTAAAGTTAAGCTAGTCTTTAGTAGGGTTTTTTTAGGTAAGGTAGCTTATAATAGTATTTACTTAAGAGGGCAAAGGGATTAGTTTATTTAGTATACTAAAAGGGTATCCTCTTCTCTTCTATAGTAGAGAGCGCTTATATTGTAATAGTAGCAGTATTAAGGTATTTTTAAGGCACTATTTAAAATAGTATAGGTAAGTAAGGAAGATATTCTTAGCCTTTTACTATTCCTTTTAGGCTTTAGGGTATTTATAGGACTAGGCTAGGTATATTTTAGAGCAGCTTAGGTATTTAGTCTTTTCTAAGGCTATTTCTGCTAGATATTGGCTTAGGTAAGCAGTTACTATATATTTACTATACCTTTCTTAGTTAAGATAATAATAGCTAATATAGCTAAACTACTAATAGCTATAATATTATAGTAGTTAAGTTAATTCTATATAAGGTTTATAATAAAAGACTAAGGTTTTAAAAAAAAGATTATTATTATAGAGTAAGTTAATATTAATAATTATTTCTATATAAAAGATTAATACTATTTTTATAATAAGTTTATCTCTAGGATATAAGGTATAGATCTTAGTAAGCTAGATATTATTAGCTTAGCTTATAGTACCTACTAATTTTAAAAGGTCTTATAATATAAGCTTGCTAAATATTTTTTTTATAATAATAGTAAATTTATATTATTAGATAGCTATATCTAGGCTAAAGATAATATATATCTAGTCCTTATTCTATAGGAGGAGATTTGCCTCCTCTTATAGGGTGATAATAATATCCTTGCTTAAAAGTTGCTTTATACCTTTAATAATTTTACTAGATAAATATATATTAATTGCTATTAGTATATCTTAAAGTAATCTATTTTTAATTTATTTTAAAAAGTAATAGATATTAATAAGGATTTTATATTTATATTAGCTTAATATAGGCTTAATATTAAATTAGATATAGCTTAGTTAAGTAAATAGAGTATTTATAATTTCTATCTATATCTTTAGCTAGGCTATCTAAGATAAAAGTAAAAGTAATTATTTAATTATAGTTTAGATAGTTTTAGTAAGGCTTTATTCTATTTTAATAAGGTTAGAGTTAGTTTAATTTTAAAGTTTTTCTATTTTAATAATATTATTAGCTTAATAAGTAAAAAGTTAAGTAATAAGTATTTAAGCCTTAGTAACTACCTTCTATAGTATAAGGTCTAATATTTGTTTAGTAAGGGTATAGATAGCTTCTAAAGGGATTTTTAATATTTCTAGCTTAGTTTTAAGTAGTAGCAATAGGTTAGAGGCGGCAATCCTATAGTAAGGGTGCTAGTAACTCTACTTAATTCCCTCTTTTCCCTAGTTAATAACTATAGGGACGCTCCCTACAATCTTATCTTAGGATCGCGGCGGCATTAGGGGGTAGAGCTGTATATAATTAAGCCTTTAAAGGGTTTCTTTTTGATTTTAGTATCACTGTAGGCAAATAGCTAGAAATCTCACAATTTTAAGGCAAAGATTGAATATATATTATATATAATTCCTATTTTAAATAAAGACTATATTCTATCTATTTCTAATAATAATATATCTAAATTATATATATAGTACTTATACCTTGCATATTTAAATTATAAAGCTTTAATTTTTAGATTAAAAAGGTCTAATATATTAATAAAATATAATTAAAATAATATAAAGCAAATAAAAAAGTGTAAAATATGCCTAAAAGCTAAATATACTAAAAAGGTTACTATATCCCCTTATAGAAAAACCTATAATTATCTAGAAAAAGTAGTTATAGATATATAAGGTCTTATAAGAATATCTATTTATAATAGGTATAAATATTTTATCACTTTTCTAGATATATCTATAAAATTCTTAATTACTTATTTATTAAGAAATAGAAATAAATCTTATTCTAAATTTATAGAATATAAGAATTTAGTAGAAAATAATATTAATAATTATAAAATAAAAGAAATATTCTCTAATAATATAAAGGAATTTATATATTCTATAAAATTATATTATAAGAAAAAAGGGATTATATATAATAATAGCCTACCTTATACTTATAAAAGTAATA
>PXYN01000301.1:0-100859 GCA_003056585.1 Lecanicillium sp. MT-2017a
CACAGGGCCACATGACCAATTAACCTACATAACAAGCTTCCCAATCTCACAGCGCGTCTCTGCAGCAGTACCAAGCAGACGAGCACGCAAAAACAACCTCCCATCCCACCGCACATTAGCCAACCACAAAGAACCAACAACAACACCCACCCACCATCCCCAGTCACACCCACACACTAACACCACAACCAACCACAACACATCACGCACCCCCCCCCCCCCCCTCCCCCCCCACCCCCCCCCCCCCCCTCCCTACACCCACATCGCCCCCCCCCCCCCCCCCCCCCCGAATCGTCCGAGACGAGCATATTTCGATGGGCAATTACGAGATGCACGAGCCCCGGCTTGCGAGTTGTGAGAGTGAGTGGGTTGATTATCCTTTTTGTGCGGGTTTTTTGGGGGTTATGGGTGCGCGCTGCTGCCGAAGAGATTACATTCGCTGCGATATTGCATTCTTCGCCGACTGCTATAAGTAGCCATGCCCCAAGCTTGAAACTTCCGGAAAGCTTCTTGTCTTTTGTTATTTTTGCGACTCGTGCTGTTTTTTACATCTTGCATAAGAAGGCATTCAATTGCATAACATTGCGCTTCACAATGTGGTTTACCAGCACTGTCGTCTTCTCGGCGCTGTCACTCTTGACCGCTGCTGCTCCGGTCGCCGAGACGAAGCCGCGGATTGACTATGATGCCATTGTCGTTGGAGGCGGCCCTGCTGGCCTTGGTGCTTTGAGTGCCCTTGCTCGCGTGCGCCGCAATGTGCTCCTTGTAGACTCTGGTGTCTACCGAAACGGTGAGACTCGGCACATGCACGATGTGCTTGGATTCGACGGTAAGAAGCTGCCCAATTGGCATTTGCACAGGAGCAGGTTGTACTAACTTGGCTTAGGTGTAACTCCCGCATACTACAGATGGGCCGCTCGCCAGCAAATATCCCACTACGGCACCGTCACCATGGTCAACGGCACTGTAACCGACATCACGCCTGAGCAGGACAACTCATACTTTACCGTAAAGGGCAAATACGACGGCGACCACGAAATCACATATACCGCCCGCAAGATTGTGCTCGCCACCGGCGTCAAGGACATTCTGCCCAACACACCAGGTCTGCAGGAGAACTTTGCCAACGGCATCTACTGGTGCCCGTGGTGCGACGGCCACGAGCACGCCGACCAGCAGCTTGGTCTGCTCGGCAAGCTGTCCACTGTCCCCGGCACGGTGCGAGAGATCATATCTCTCAACAAGGACATTGTCGCTTTTACCAACGGCACCAACACCGAGGAAGCGCAGGCCGAAACAGAACAAAAGAGCCCGCAGTACAAGGAGTACCTGAAGCTGAAGAATGTCATCATCGACGACAGAAAGATTACCTCCATCGAGCGCCTGCGCAACGGCTCCAACCCCGGTGCTGACCCCAGCCTGCCCACGCATCCCGAGCACGACCTGTTCCAAGTCCACTTTGAGACCGGCGAGCCCGTCAAGCGCAACGCGTTCCTCGGCAGCTTCAGCACCGACCAGGCGTCGCCGCTGCCCGAGGACGTCGGCGTGGCCCTCGACGGCGGCAAGATTGTCGTCAATGCCTCCAAGGGCCTGGAGACGAGCATGAAGGCCATTTACGCTGTCGGCGATGCCAACAATGACGGCGCGACGAATGTGCCGTATGCTCTGTTTAGCGGCAAGAGGACGGGCGTGTTTCTGCATGTGCAGCTGGAGCGCGAGAATGCCGACAAGGAGCTGAGCGCTGTCAATGGTACTGCGCCGGCCAAGAGGAGTATTCATGAGGAGGCTCGTGATGTGTGGGAGAGAGTTAATGGAAAGCCGGGCGACTTGCTTTATGCGGGTAACTTTGACCAGTAGGATATAATAGGCAAGGGCTGACTTTAATGCTTATGATGTCGGTTTATGACTATACAACTTTTATTTCTAGTATTAATGGAGAGTACATGGAGAATCTAAGTATCGATATATCTCTCTGTATAGACACTATTCCCATTCTGCGCTATGCTGACTTGATCACCCGACTGACAAGCTGCACTATTACAACCAACGACAGAAGACATCTTGGATAATATTTAAATACTTATGCTTGTAGTACGTAATTCATTTTTCCATCAGGCCCATTGCGGGCGGTCAAAATCCATTTGGCAGGCGTTACTTGGGTACACATGATGCTACCCTGTAGGACCGATCTCGATCCATCACGATTTGTCGAGGCACATCTAGATAATAAAGGTAGGCCATAGCTCTCAAGTATTAATTTGCCCACACATACGTCTTGAAATATGAACGGCGTTTGATCGTATGACCGTGGTAGTGAGGTAAATGATGTCATTGAAATATACCGTCCGCATTGGCGTTAGCGCGCACCACAGGGTTATCGCCTATCAGCGTAGCAAACAGGGAGAGCCAGGAACCCTGAGAGCTAGCAACATAATCGCCGAAGCCAGTCAACGGAGAGAATAACAAGGACATGTGAGAAACGGTCCGAAATACGCAACTACTTTTATTGGCGCCGCAAGGGTCATGCATGCACTGGGTGAGCGCGCATGCTCGGAAACTTTCGACATGCTCGACGAGCTTCTGATATTCGGCACTTGCCGAACATGGCGTATGGGCGGCGCCTTTTTTTGGATACCAGCGTATTGCTCTTGATGTAGCGTATTGCATCAAATGCGCCCACAGCCTCAACGGCCAATATCCCTGCATGCACCAGTTTCAGCTCCCAATGGAGACTTTTACGCCTGTAAACTTAAAAGGGTCGATCTACTCGAGGGTCTACTGAGCGCAACGGGGCTGCGCAACATTGCGGAGTTCGGCGCGGAACATTTTGTACAGCAAGGGTGCTTTGAAATCAACAAACAGGGGCAACTGTCCAGTTTTGTTTTGTGGCCCGCGTGGGTTTGCCCATTGGCACGCACAACACCGCACTGTAGCCTTTTCCAATTCATGATTCACACTATCTCGGTGGCTCGGCGGCATGGATACGGACGCTGTAATTGGTTAAAAGTTGCGCATACGCAGCCTCGTCGAGCGTCGAGGGCTCAGCCTCTTGGCTCGTGTTGACAAGCCGTAGTTTGCATGGTTGATTTCAAGCACGGGATTTGTTGATTTGAACAGGAAGCTCATGAGCGGAACATTGGTCAGCATTGGCACGTTGTTCCAGGTACAGGAGTAATGTCGTTATACTCGTAATGCGGAGTTGACAACGCGCGTCACGGATTGAGCGCACTATCTCGGCTGCTTCCGTGAAACTATGTACTTTGTAGTCACGCAATTTACGGAGGACTGGCTATGCGCCGGAAGTTCCGTGATAAGAGTGTGCGACAGTGCAAATGTACTACTCGTACATTGTACAGTCTCTGGGACAAGGGTTGGGGTGAATCATAGCAATAAATAGCATCCGGAAAAGTGCCTCGTCAAAGCACAGCGGGCTATGATTCACGGTGAGCAGGCGTACTGTGTGGCGCACCTGTGAAAAGATTTACCAGCGTTATGAATCAGCCTGAAATCATGGGTAGATCTTGACATGCGGCAGCCGGGCACAATGGTGCGTGGCGTTTCAGCAGGGGGTGGGCAACATCCGAAGCGTGCCGGGTTGTATTTAGCCCAATTTTGGTGTTCGGACTGCTAACAGCGATGTGGCCTGGCCATCGGCGTTACGTATCCATTGATAGTTAGTTTCAGGGTCTAGATACATAAATTATTTACTAAACAGCATAATTAGGACCCGGGAATGACGTACCATGGTTGGTAGCGCTGCTGTGTCAGTGATGCAAGAAAATTATGCTCTCGATGACTCGCTAGTCTCGATCGCCGATGGCCTGGGCAAAAAGGCTTACGGCTATTCATCGCAGTTTTCTGCTAAAAACCACTAGTTTATAGCCATACAGCGGGCTGTATGGGCTACATTACTAAGGGGCTGGATACATCCAAGCACCAGTAGCCAGAGAGCTGGGAGCATGTGGGATGGGAGGCCTAAGCCATATGTCCGCGGGACTAATTACTATGGTACATTGCTGACCGAGAGGGAAAAAATTTAGAAGGAGCCACAATAACAAATCGGAATTTGGGCTAAACACGAGCGTGCCCCACAGCAAGGCGCCTATGATCGCAGGTACCTATAGTGCGTGTTGGGAACACGGCCGAGAGATTGCGGAAGCCGCCAGTACTACTGCCAGTACTATGTAATTGTTGCGATTGAAGTGACAATGATTACAATATGGCAGCTTTGGGCGCAAGTTCTGTTACTGCCAGCTGTTGCCCGTGACTGTTGCCCCATCTCTTGTTAGCATCATCAACTCAACTATAGCCAACCTGCAACGCAGCGCGCAACATACACTCACCCCTTGCCGCAAAAACAGCGGCAGCGGACAGCAGTGCGAAAAAGCCCGGAGATAGTTGGTGCGCAATCTCTAATCTCCAGGGCTCCATGATGCCATACACACGTTGCGGACTTTAGGGTGGGCCAGGCTTCCCACAGCGAAAGGCTCTTTACTTTTTCACTTACCCACCCTCCCCTGCCCTGCTTACAATTCACATTCACTCATCACTACGGAGTAGCTGTACCCATACCGGGCCCCGTATTTTTTTTCCATGCGTCATTCCCGCTGGCCGCCGGCGCGGCTTTAGCCCAGAAAACACAATGTGCTTTGGTTTGACAGACGTCGAATCGCGGCTGCCTCGATTTAAAATCATCCGGCTGCCCGCTCCCCTTTAGTTTCTTTCTCAGTTAGCTCTCCTTTTTTAGTAGACTGTGAATCTACCTAAGATCTTGCCATCTTTCACCTCACGGAAGGTTGCTTGCTCTTTTGGCTCAAAGTTGTTACACGGTAGCTTGTTTTGGCCCCCGGACAACGAGCCTAGGCGACTTCCACATACCGCCGAATTGCAGTAAACAACAAACGATAAAGAAATAATTCGCCATCTAAATATACGAAACTAATTTGCGACTACAACCCAAAATCCCGAAATCATGGCCGCAGACGAGCGGCAGGCTTCGTCACAGCCCAGTGGCGAGGTCGAAACTCCCCCAAAGGATCCCTCCTCCAGCGATGCCTCCGTCGACGGCTACTGGGGCGATACCTACGCCGGCGGCCCTGTTAGACGCCGATCCGCCGCTCAGGACTACGAGGACCTCCAGCGCGAGCTGAGCAGACGCAGTGCGTCCCAGAGCGAAGTTGCCCAGACACCGAGCAAGTCGAAAAAGGTCTCCTGGTGGCGTGGCTCTTCCAGCAAGCCCGACCTCGAGGAGAACGGTTCCAATGGCGACAGCGAGGCTACGAAGCAGGAAGAAGCCGGCGACTTCCAGCTTGACCAGTTTATGCGCGAGGGCCATCTCGAGAAGCGTCACCCCCAGAGCGGCGAGTCCACGAAAAAGGTGGGCGTCGTCTTCAAGGGCCTTACTGTCAAGGGCGCCGGTGCCAACGCCGTCACTGTCCGCACCTTGCCCGAGGCCATTATCGGCACTTTTGGCCCTGACCTGTACGGCTACCTCAGCTCCTGGATCCCCGCCTTGAACTTCAACAAGGGCGATGTCCAGATCCGCGACCTCATCCATGACTTTACCGGTGTTGTTCGCCCCGGCGAGATGATGCTCGTCCTGGGCCGCCCCGGAGCCGGATGCAGCACTTTTCTCAAGACCATTGCCAACAACCGCGGTGGCTACGTCGCTGTCGAAGGCGATGTTCGCTACGGTGGCATCCCGGCCAACAGCATGGACAAGAACTTCCGCGGTGAAGTCATCTACAACCCCGAGAACGATCGTCATCTACCCTCTCTCACCGTCGGCCAGACTCTCGACTTTTCCCTCAAGACCAAGACCAAGAAGAATGAGCGCGGCAACATTGGCCTCGTGGTCGATTCCTTCCTCAAGATGTTTGCCATTAGCCACACCAAGAACACCAACGTTGGTGACGAGTACACCCGCGGTGTCTCCGGTGGTGAGCGCAAGCGTGTCAGTATCGCCGAGACGCTCGCGACCAAGTCGACCGTCACCTGCTGGGACAACTCGACCCGTGGTCTGGATGCCTCTACTGCGCTCAACTACGCCAAGTCGCTGCGCATCATGACCGACGTCTCTGACCGAACCACCCTGACCACCCTCTACCAGGCTGGTGAGGGCATCTACGAGTTCATGGACAAGGTCCTCGTCATCGACAGCGGCCGCATGCTGTACCAGGGCCCTGCCGACGAGGCCAAGCAGTACTTTGTTGACCTTGGATTCTTCTGCCCGCCCAGACAGACCACTGCCGACTTCTTGACCTCCATCTGCGACGCCAACGCTCGCCAGTTCCGTGAGGGCTTTGAGGACCGCTGCCCCAAGACCCCCGAGGAGCTGGAGAAGACGTTCCGCGAGAGCGAGGCTTACAAGAAGGTCCTTCGTGACGTCGAGGACTACGAGAGCCACCTCGAGCAGACAAGCCATTCCGACGCTGCCACTTTCAAGGAGTCGGTCCGCGATGCCAAGTCCCGCACCGTCATGAAGAAGTCCAACTACACCATCAGCTACTGGAAGCAGGTTCTTGCTTGCACCCGTCGTGAGTTTTGGCTCCTCTGGGGTGACAAGCAGTCCCTCTACACCAAGTTCTTCATCATCATCGCCAACGGTCTCATCGTCGGTTCGCTCTTCTACCAGACCCCTTCGGACACCACCGGTCTCTTCGTCCGTGGTGGTGCCGCTTTCTTCTCTATCCTGTTCCTCGGTTGGCTGCAGCTCTCTGAGCTGATGAAGGCTATCACTGGTCGCGATGTCATTGATCGCCACAAAGAGTACGCCTTTTACCACCCCAGCGCTGTCAACTTTGCTCGAATCTTGGCCGATTTCCCCCTTCTATTCGTCGAGGTCGTCATCTTTGGTGTCATCATGTACTTTATGACTGGCCTCGATCTGGAAGCAGGCAAATTCTTCATCTACTTGCTCTTCATCTACACCACCACCATCTGCATCACGGCACTCTACCGCATGTTTGCTGCAGTTTCGCCGACCATTGACGATGCGGTGCGGTTCTCTGGTATCACGTTTAACCTGCTCATCATCTTTACTGGTTATGCCATCTACAAGCCCACTCTTCTGAGCCAGAAGATTTGGTTTGGCTGGTTCTACTGGATCAACCCGGTCAGCTACGCCTTCGAAGCCGTCTTGGGTAATGAGTTTGGTGGAAGAGTCCTCGACTGCGCGCCTTCACAGCTGGTTCCCCAAGGCCGAGGCATCGCACCTGAAAACCAGGGCTGTGCCGTCGCCGGATCTACCCCGGGCTCGCAGACTGTTAGCGGAGATGAGTACCTGTCGACGCAGTACGACTACTCGCGTTCCAACCTCTGGCGCAACTTTGGTGTTGTCATTGCCTTCGCGGTCCTCTACATCCTGGTCACTGTTGTTGCCACCGAGAAGCTGTCATTTGTCGGTGGCGGCGGTGGCTCAATTGTCTTCAAGAAGTCCAAGGAGGGCAAGAAGATGGCCAAGGGTGTCTCGCCAGCCGACGAGGAATCTGGTGAGAAGACCGAGAGAAGCCAGGATACCCTCAAGCGACAGGTCACCAGCCCCGACGAAATTCTCCAGGACTTCTCTCGCAGTGAAAAGGTCTTCACCTGGGAGAATGTCAGCTACACTGTTCCCACCAGCGACGGACCGCAGAAGCTTCTCAATGATATCCAGGGTTACGCCAAGCCAGGTGTCATGGTTGCCCTCATGGGTGCCAGTGGTGCCGGTAAGACTACTCTGCTGAACACGCTCTCTCAGCGACAGACTCTTGGCGTTGTCGAGGGCAACATGCTCGTCGACGGCAAGAAGCTGCCGGCTGACTTCCAGCGTGGCACTGGCTTCGTCGAGCAGATGGATCTCCACGAGGAATCTGCCACCGTCCGCGAGGCTCTCGAATTCTCTGCGCTCCTCCGCCAGAGCAGCGAGACCAGCCGCGAGGAAAAGATTGCCTACGTCGACAAGGTTATTGACCTCCTCGAGATGCAAAAGATTGAAGACGCCATCGTGGCCTCCCTCGGCGTCGAGCAGCGCAAGCGCCTCACCATTGGTGTCGAGCTGGCAGCTAAGCCCTCTCTGCTTCTCTTCCTCGACGAGCCCACCTCCGGTCTCGACTCCCAGTCCGCCTTCTCCATCATCCGCTTCCTCCGCAAGCTCTGTGCCGCTGGCCAGGCCATCATCTGCACCATCCACCAGCCCTCGTCTGAGCTGATTGAGCAGTTTGACAAGATTCTCGCCCTCAACCCCGGCGGCAACATCTTCTACTTTGGCCCCGTCGGCGAGAACGGCAGCGCTGTTGTCGATTATTTCGGCGAGCGGGGTGCCAAGTGCCCCGACGGCAAGAACGTTGCCGAGTTCCTCATCGAGCAGGGCGCTAAGCCCGAAGGCCGCGAATTCTGGAACGAGCAGTGGCGCAAGTCTGACGAGAACAAGAAGCTGAACGATGAGATCCAGGCCATCAAGTCTGAGCGCAGCCACGCAGTTGATGAGGCGCCGCAGGTCCAGGCCGACGAGTTTGCTGCGCCGCTCACTGCGCAGATCAAGGAGCTCACCAAGCGCATGTTTATCAAGCAGTGGCGCCAGCCCTCGTACGTGTACGGCAAGCTCTGGACTGCTGTCCTCATTGGCATCTTCAACGGTTTCACGTTCTGGCAGCTCGGTAACACCATCGAGGACATGCAGAGCCGCATGTTCACGTCGTTCCTGGTCCTGCTCTTCCTGCCCGCCACCATGAACGCTGTCCTGCCCAAGTTTTACATGGACCGCGCCCTGTGGGAGGCCCGCGAGTACCCCAGCCGTATCTACGGCTGGGTTGCTTTCTGCTCTGCGTCCATCATCTCCGAGATCCCCAGCGCCATCGTCTCTGGCGTTCTGTACTGGGTGCTTTGGTACTTTGCTACTGGTCTGCCCACGGACTCGTCCACTTCCGGATATGTCTTCCTCATGACCATGCTCTTCTTCCTGTACCAGACCAGCTGGGCGCAGTGGATTTGCGCATGGGCTCCGTCGTTCACCGTCATCAGCAACGTCTTGCCTTTCTTCCTGGTTGTGTTCTCCATCTTCAACGGTGTCTTTGTGCCATATGACCAGCTCGTTGTGTTCTGGAAGTACTGGGTAAGCATCCTTTCTCAAGCAGCGATCCGCTCTATGTTCTCTCAACTAACAAATATCCCAGATGTACTATGTCAACCCATCCACGTACTTCATTGGTGGTATCCTCGCTGCTACCCTCCACAATCAGCCCATCGAATGCGCTGATTACGAGGCTGCTCACTTCGCACCCCCTGACCGGCAGACATGCTTCCAATTCGCCAACGACTTTGTCCAGAGCGCCGGCCGCGGATACCTTCTTGACAAGAACGCTACCGACATGTGTGGTTACTGCCCATATGCCAGCGGTGACGAGTACCTCTCGTCTCTGCATATCCAGCCCGACCAGAAGTGGCGCGACTTTGGCATTTTCCTGGTCTTTTGCGTGACCAACTGGGCGTAAGTACCTTTTCAGTATCCAGATAAATCAAGACCACACGTGGGCTAACACTTCATCTCTTGCAGTCTCGTCTTCTTCTTCATCTACACGGTTCGTGTCCGACGTTGGAGCTTTGGACTCGGGTACCTTTTCAAGTACTTTTAAAGAAAACATTGTGATATATACGGAAGGCGTTTTCTAATCCTTTGGGCGAGGGTGGAGATAATACAACAGTCATCCATCTCCGTTCGGTAAACAAAATTGGTATTTTGCAAATAGGGGTTTTCATACAGCATGTTCTTTTAGACGGGTTAATTAATAGATTCAAGGCTCTCTGGAGCTTTTGCATGACTCTATCCATCTCTGTGCTGCACATTGTGACTGCATCGCTATGCGTTATGTTTCATTCAGATGGATACGCCACAGGCGCTGGTGACGCTGATCTACACTTTTTACAGTGAGCTGCCGGCTTTGAGAAGGTCGCGTGCACATATTGGACTGAAGCCGCATTACTTTGCTAGGTAGATGACGTAGTCTTATAAACTTTGCGACGGGAATACAGTCTTCTACAGTCCATGTGGCATTTTCCCAGTACATATGTACAGACAAACCAGTGTGCAACTACATCACACAAGGCTAGGCGCAAGTTGCGGAAGGGTACTTCACTATAAACATGGACCATATCATATATATGGCCAGTAGTAGAACAGTTCACATACTCTTCTTCTCGCGGCGGCAGCACCCATCAACCGTATGAATAGCGCATTGTCTCTGATCAATTGTCCAACAGCTCCCCTAAAAAATCCAGCCAACCAGTGTAGTGGGCATGGCTCAGTAGCAACTTGTGCTGGAGGATCGTCGACGGCGCCACTTCTCCGCCACTAGCGATGTGGGATGTGAGGGATGGTAGGTAAGCTCAACCACCCAGGACGTTGAGGCAGTGCTGAAGTGGCGGCCATCTTGGCGACATGCAGGGGAGAGGAGCTAGAATACAAGGAAGGAAGATTATTGGAAACACAACGAAAAAAGCTCGACCAAGTACGTAACAGGATGTTGAATTTTTTTTCGTCTCTTCATTTTTGTTTTCATTTTTTTTATCATTTCTTACGTGATTCCCAGCGGACAAGAGGTTTTGGCAGGACGCCCTCTGCCACCAGCTGCATGGGGCCAACGATTCCATGCCATCATGGTTAGCGCATCATAGGCCGCCGCCGACCCGATGAGGTAACGATAACTCACAGAGGCTAGATGGCCATTCCTGCTGGGAAATTAGTGCTGCGAGTTCTCCATACTCGTATGTACTGCGTAGTGACGAAGCCAGGAGGGGAGGCATCCCTGCGATGGTCACTTTGTAAGAAGGGTACGAGAACAGATGACAGCCACTGTGCATATTGACGCCGACGACGCGCGCTAATAATGGGCACTTCTGTTCTCTGTGTTGGACGTCCTAGCTCTGCGCAAGGCTCGGTCCCGATGGCAGCCGTCGCCTCTCTTGACTACGGCCGAAGCGGCTTGCAGCAGCGTTTGGTCAGTGGCGCGGATGCGTTCGCTGGTTACATGGACGCTCGCTAAACTCGATCCTGCATGGCGCAGTTCATAGCCCCATGCATTCGAGAGCCTGCTCTTGTCAACTATTGGCTTGCCATCATATCTCGACTGGATAGCAGGCCGACCAGACTCCTCACCTGGCAACTTTATCTCGACGATCTCCATCTCCTCGGCGTGCGGACAGCGAGCCAAGGCAGGTCGGTCTTGGCCACTACCTGTACGCCAAAGCTGGTACTCCGTAGTGTTTGCGTAATGTATTGAGTACCTTGACAGGGAGCTGACGGCTGGGGATGGTGTTCTGTGGCACGGAAGCTCTGTTAGCGTGGGCGCTCGTAAGCAGGAGTGGTTGTTCTGTGAATAGTGCTCTTGGCGGCATGTCCACAGCGGAGCCGTCTCTTGCTCAACTTGCTCTACGAGGAAGGAGCATTGGGTGGCTGCCCCTCCTTCCCCCGCAATGGCCTCCCACCACCTGACAGCCGGCCACTCAGTGATGGCCGCCAGCTGGCACGCGGTCGCACGCGGTGGTTCAGGGAGGTGCCACCGGCTCCAGTAGCTTAACTTAGCGCACCTGCTTATGCGTGCGTTTGCTACGCCGCACACTTCGTTTGCCTGCGGTTGGTCCGTTTGTAGCGTCTCCCACGGAGGGAAATGCCCAGCGTCTCTCCTCGCCATCTCAACGCTGGTTGGCCAGCCCTTGGGACGACAAACGGCCTACTCATCTTGGCTTGCCTAGCACATCTACGCTCGTCTCTGGTTGGCCTCCTGTCCCCTCCACCCCCTCCGGCTCCCCGCGACAGGGAATACCGGCCAACGCCCTCTTAAGGATCCAGTCCCGGCTCCCCGGAGATCTGTTCTTCTCTTCTTCTTCTCTTTCTTCTCTACCGTTGCTCATCAGGCATCTGCCTCTTGCGTTACATTCTTTCTTCGCCAGACGTCAACCCGATATCAAAGGCCAACAGGACCCGGATACGCCTTCGCCCAAGAAAGCAGCCATCCGCCCTCCCTCGCCCTTGTGCCCGTCTTCTCGTCCGTCCTCTCGCTCTCGCTGTCGTTGTCGCATCAGCGTCGCACCCCAGCCCCCAAGCTCCCCCAACAACGCGCACTCTTCCCAGCTATCCCTAGTCTGCGTGAAACTGCTTGCTAGCATAAAAACTACTCACCTTCGATGGGAGAAGCCGCCGTTATTGGTACGAATGGTGCAGAACACGCCAACAACCACGCCTCGTCGGACTCGTCGCCTCCTCCTTCTCAGGACGACCAGCCTCCTATACCGGAGCCCCCGGACATACTAGTTATAGAAAAACAAAGTTTCCCCCATACCCTATCGGCCCAGCACGTCGCTGAGCTGCACAAGACCAGTCTATACGATGGTTTGACTACCGATGAAGCTGCCGCCCGGCTTGCCCGGGACGGTCCCAACTCCATCAAAGGCGCCAAAGGCCTCTCCATCTGGGAAATCTTCCTCCAGCAGGTAGCCAATGCCCTTACCGCTGTCCTCATCGCCGTTGCGGCTCTTTCGTTTGCCATAGACGATTATATTGAGGGCGGTGTAGTTGTCGCCGTCATCACGCTCAACATTGTTGTCGGGTAAGTACAGTAGTGCCACTTACAAGGCGTCCCGCACCAAGCCCCCGGCTGCGCCACACAGCCCTTACTTCGCCTGTCCACAGCTAATCCAGATCAACCACAGTCTCATTCAGGATTACCGCGCTGAGCAGACTATTCAGTCTCTCTACGCCCTCTCCACGCCCAAGTGCAAGGTAATCAGAGACGGCGTCAGCGATTCCGTCAAGGCCGAGACGCTTGTCAAGGGCGATCTCGTCTCCCTCGCCACCGGTGATGTCGTGCCTGCTGATCTTCGCCTGGTCCAAGGCATCAATCTGTCCACTGATGAAGCCCATCTAACTGGAGAATCGGTTGCCATCAGCAAGAAGCCTGACGCCGTCTTCACCGATGGCGACATGCCTGTTGGTGACCGCATTAACCTCGCATTCTCTGGCAGTTCCGTCACCCGCGGCCGTGCCACTGGTATCGTCATTTCGACAGGCATGGCTACCGAAGTCGGCCAAATTGCTGAGCTCTTGCGTCAAAAGAAAAAGGACAAGGCGGATAAAGGGCCTGTATACCGAGCGATGTACAATGTCTACCAAAGCATTCGAAGCGTCCTCGGCCTGGAAGGTACCCCGTTGCAGGTCACTCTTAGCAAGTTTGCCCTTTTGCTGTTTGCTTTTGCCATTCTTCTTGCCGTTATTGTCTTTTCTGTCAGCAAGTGGCGCATCAACGATGACGTCTTGCTGTACGGAATCTGCGTAGGCGTTGCCGTAATCCCCGAGTCCTTGCTTGCTGTCTTGACCGTCACCATGGCTGTCGCGACAAAAGCCATGGTCAAGGGCCATGTAATTGTCCGCCAGATGCCTTCTCTCGAGGCTGTTGGTGGCGTCACCAACATCTGCTCCGACAAGACTGGAACTCTCACCCAAGGACGCATGATTACCCGCAAAGTCTGGCTACGCGGCGACATTACTGGCACCACCGAAGGCACTGCCGACCCATATGATCCGAGCAGCGGCACCGTTGCTTGGACGGGTTCCCTTGCTGACAGTTGCTTCCGCGCCTTTCTCAACACTCTGAACCTCTGCAACAATGCCACCGTCACGGACGGCAAGAAGGAACCCGAGACGGACACTAGCAGTGTCACGACGGCATTTGAACCTGCGGAATGGCGCGCTGTCGGTGAACCCACGGAAATCGCTCTCAAGGTCTTTGCTATGCGATATGGCCAGACCCGGAGCAGCGGCGACCGTCTCATTGCGGAGCACCCCTTTGATTCGTCTTGCAAGCTCATGAGTGTCGTCTACGGTAATAATCTCGACTCTGTTCACCATGTTCACACCAAGGGAGCAGTCGAAGTAATGCTGCCAATTTTGGACGAGTCTGAGGAATTTAAGCAAGCAATTCACGCCAAAGCCGAAGACCTTGCTGGAGAGGGCCTTCGCGTCCTCTGCATTGCCGACAAGACTGTTCACGACGCTCCAGATGAGGCACATGACCGTGCCAAATCTGAATCGAAGCTCCGATTTCTTGGACTCGCTGGCCTGTATGACCCTCCTCGACCGGAAACAGCCGGGGCTGTTCAACAGTGCCGCGCCGCTGGAATTACAGTGCACATGGTTACTGGCGACCACATCAAGACTGCCACTGCTATAGCATATGAGGTTGGTATCTTGTCTCGAGATGTGCCGCTGTTGCCCACTACCGTTATGTCAGCTGCTGCTTTTGGCAATCTCACGGACGAGCAAATTGATGCCATGGATTGCCTCCCTCTCGTCATTGCTCGGTGCAGCCCGTTGACCAAGGTTAGAGTCATTCAATCTCTGCACCGACGCAAGGCGTTTTGTATCATGACCGGTGACGGCGTCAACGACTCTCCAGCACTCAAGCAAGCAGATGTTGGTATTGCCATGGGAGACCGAGGCAGTGATGTTGCCAAGGAGGCATCAGACATGGTCCTTACGGATGACAATTTCGCCTCCATTGTTACTGGAATTCAGGAAGGTCGGCGCCTTGCTGACAACATCCAAAAGTTCCTGTTACATCTGCTTACGTCTAACTTGGCTCAAGTCATTCTACTCCTCATCGGTCTTGCCTTCAAGGATACCAACGGCGTTGCCGTTTTCCCCCTTTCGCCCCTGGAAATTCTCTGGGCCAATCTGGTCACGTCATCCCCCCTTGCTCTGGGTCTTGGCCTAGAGGAGGCGCAGCGAGATATCCTGCAAAGACCGCCTCGCAGTCTCAAATCTGGCGTGTTTACAGTCGATCTCGTTCGTGATCAGCTTGTGTATGGTACCTTTATGGGATCATTGTGTCTTGCTGCTTTTATGCTGGTTGTCTACGCGTCTTCTGGCAACGGCTTCCACAACCTTCCCGCTGGCTGCAACGAGCATAACCATGATGCTTGCGATATTGTCTTCCGTGCCAGAGCAAGCACCTTTGCCACGCTCAGTTTTCTTCTACTTGTCACTGCATGGGAGGTGAAGCACTTTCACCGTAGCTTGTTCAACATGGATGACAGATTCACCGGTCCCTTTTCTGTGTTCAAGACAATCTACCACAACCGTTTCTTGTTCTGGTCTGTCGTTGCTGGCTTTGTTGTCACGTTTCCTGTCATTTACATACCCTATCTCAACACCACTGTCTTTAAGCACGAGGGCTTGACTTGGGAATGGGGTGTCGTCTTTGGCTGTGTTATCTTGTATGTTGCTCTGCTTGAGGTGTGGAAGGCAACCAAGAGACGATTCAATCTCGGCGTGACTGCCAAGCCATTCACTGTGTCAGTTGCCTAGTCGGGCTGTACATGCTGAATCGGTGTTGCCAAGAAGGTGCAGGTGCCAGTGGAGGCGACAGGTTTTATTGGATATTTAGGTAGAGCAGAATGGTTACATAGTATGCTTAGCAGGTATCCTCGCATAATGGCAATATTATTTCCTGTCATAGAATCTGGTAGTCTTGACGGTAAAATGCTCTAATTGGGTGCTCTTCAATTTATTCGCGATCGGATGTAGCATGCTATCACTCAATGTGAGGCATGATACTTACTGAATACCTTGATGGCTAAACACACCTTGATGGCACCTGTAAGCCTCGCAAACACCACCTGTAAGCGGCGAAGCAGGCCAGTCAGGGGTCTAGTCCAGCTGGTAAGCCCACTTTGAGTAATAATACTGCGGTTTGTCTTATCAGCGCGGCCAGACTGTCACATTACATACATATATAGAGCTGCTGCTCCGCCGGCCACCACGATCCGAAGCTGGCACTTCTTTTCCACACTATGTCTTCGCCCAACTCTTATACATCCGGATAATGAGCTCTACAGTACTGCATTATCTGTGCCATCTGGCCTGCTCGACGTGCCCGTATAACGAGGTGTCCGTGCTGGTAGACTTGGCCGCTCAGAAGGAGGATGACGCGCCCGACGCAGAGTAACACGACATGAACTTGCTATTCCTGGCCGAGGCATCTCGTTCCATATTTGCATCGGACTTATTCGACATAAACTGATAATAATACGAGCACGTTGTCCTCACGGTCGATACAAGATGCCACATCTATGGCCTGCATTAATCGAAATGAGGCAACGGTTCAGGAATACCGCTCAGCCGATACCTGACGGTATAGATTGGCCTCTTCCAGCTTTCGGCGAGAGGTGCAGCGAGCATGGTGTTTTACGAAATTAATATTGGGCGTATACATGTCCTTCAGCAAACAGCGGCACATCCAAAGTGTCCCGACCGATGCACGATGCGACGCGCGAACTTGACAATCAACAGTCTATCTAGACGTATCGACGGCGCACCCCTATCAAACCCGTACCTCGCACCCTTCTACGCATGCCTCGAACAAGTAGTCGAAAATGTCGATGTTCAATAACGGTACTGATACTCAGGCGGCTGATCAGTGCCCAGGCAACTAGAGAGGCATGGCGGTAGCCTTCCAACGGACGACAGTTGGTGCAACGACACGCAGCGGTTCTGTTTGATTGCATTGTATTATATCCTAGCTACAGCTATCGCACCCATTAACATTTTAAACGTGCCCTGCTTTTGTTTCATTATAGTTGCAATTTCCATTAGAATGGGCCTTGGCCACGATCAAGCGACTCCAGATCTGCCTGCATTAGCCACGACGGGCCACCTACTGTAAATTCCATGAACATCCGGCTTATACAAGCCTTTGTATCAGCTCGCGGAACGATCCGATCGAGCGATATATGAGTTTTGAAGTGAATACCATGCGGGGGAACTACGATCTCAAGATGTAACTGCACCACAGGGCTGTGTACCTGGCCGTTTGGGTGCGTGTTACTGCTGCAAAGGTGTGAAGGCTGTTGTGTTAGTGTAAGCGACGGTTTCCGCAAAGCGCTAGGAACTGCCTTTGCAGCTGCTCAGGTGCCTGCATATTACCCGATATATTGACCATTTCGTAATGAGACGTCACTTTCACACAATGCGCTTTTTACGACCCTCCGCCAACTTTCATTTATAAACCCCCCTCACACCGAAAAGGGTTGTGCGGGCGCAGACGCACGTCAGCGGAGCTCGCCCAGGCGGAACAACAGCGAACATTATTGCATTGGATTTGTCGCGTTTCCATTTCTCGGGACCTGTCCACGTATATCCCGCCCCTTCATCCCCCAACGATTTTCGTCCACGTCAGAAGGCTTGTCCTCAACCACAGCCTTTGGGAGCCATATGATAACGGGCTGCACCATGAGCTCGCAAGGCCGATGAAGAAGCCCCGTCGGCTTGCAGACGGACTATCGCCGGTTTGTACTGCGTGATACTCCACTGACGCTGGAAGCCTTGGCTTGACCCGCTTCCCGGGTGCTGCGAGCATACTCGTATGCATCGTCGTACTAGTGCTTCGGATGTGCGTCTTCTACTGGCCGAGAAAGGCATTTCCTGCGGTTCCGGTTGCATTCCGCTGAGCGGCGCTATCAAGTCACCGTTATTGGCCTCTTGGATGATTCCATCACTAATGAGAACCATGCAGCCCCGACTTGACGAGCACAGGGGCCCTCTCTCTGCACATCAATACCACATGGCTTCCTGGATGTGGTATCCCGAGAATGTGACGCGTGACCAGGCGTCGGACTAGGGAGCCCTGTCACTGGCTGTGTCATATTCCCTCTGTACCACTTCAGATGGATGGTCATCACCCGGGTCCTTTACCACGCTCGCGACTGTTGACCTTGAATATCCCAGGGCGACATCCGTGGCTTGTTTTCTGGTCCCTTGAAAGTAGCTCCACTTGCACCCCATTCAAGATGATCACTGCATCTCATTTGTGTTGGTGGTCGACGCCTCTATAGCCTTGCCGCCTCGGGCAAAGCTTGCGATGCGGCCATGACATAATACCACTTCAGCCATCACACAGCTGACGCCGGGGCTTCATGACTTATTCCTGTATCTGAAAGCCGATTTTCAGCCGTGCTGATCTGGCTTACGCCGCAAGTTAGCCTCAGTCCTGTCCGCCGGGTGGACATTCCGAAAGTAGAGATAGCGTGAAGATTCCACTAGGGCCGTCCCGCTGGTGGCTTGGACATATGACAGCCGGGTAGGGACTTTTCCCTGTGCGTATTTTTTATTCTGTGACCGTTTCGTATTAGCTTCCTCCGTTTAATAGCTGCTCGAGTGCTACGAGTAGCTTAGCATAGCCGGAGCACTTTACGGGTGTGTGTGTCAGGCTTGTTATTCTTGGGCATCTCCGCTGCTAGACCAATTGCGAGCGGATTGCACCCACCTTGTATGCAGGCTGAATGTGGAGGTTGCATGCGAAGTCCATATGGATTCCTCATGTACGTGTCATGAAGCCGGATCGTAGAACGCGTGATGGTTGGCTGGGTGGCTTTGCGTTAATGCCGCCGCATGAGCATCTTTGCTGCACGCTGCCTGAGCCACGCCACGCGGCGAGGTGAAGGTCGCCGAGGTATATATACCCCTCTTCTCTGCCATTCTAGAAGTTGTTTCTTGTTTCTGTCTTGTATCTGCAATATCTTTTAATTACTTAAGCCTTACATTTACCTACTACTTTCCCAAGCTTTCGCTTTGCTACCTATACTTCAAAATGGAGCCCTGGTAAGTTTGAAGATTAAACCTGGCGCCTGCGATAGTACTACACCAAAGCCTGGGCATGCATGCAAGCTAACCGTGAAATAGCACCTGCAACACCTGCAACTGCTCTGGCGCTTGTGACAGCTGCAAGTGCACCAGCTGCGGCGTAAGTCATCCCACCCCTGTCCGAAAGTATCCCACACTTTGCTTGGAGTCCAGCTAATAATTGATCTGCTTGTAGCACTAAATTAACTCAACCGATTCTTCGTTTCGTGACGACTCTGTCTAGCATTTTTGTCACTCGTTAGTTCGTCGACCATGACCGAATATCAGCTACCGGACGCTTGTGGTAGCTGATCAACATCCTTCCACCTCCTGATCGACTGAGGTGCGTGTGAACCTGGGGTTTATCTCGCGAATTGGACATGGTTGCACAATTACCTTATTTCTATGCTTTATTATATGACTTTAGTTACAATCTATAAGACACTGAGATTTAGTGACTTCAGTTCACTTTCTGTGTTCCGCCCCGTCTTGGTGACAATGCTAATGTCGTGTGACCTCACTGCGGCACATAATCTTCCATATTAAACCATATCAGATTCAGAATCAGGCACTGCCTTAATCACGTAACCATTACATACTTCCTCCCCTAGCTAAGGGAACTAGCTAAGGGAAAAGCTTTGGCCATCCCGCCCTACCCGTCATACAATCAACACGCTTGGGATTGAACAGTACTGCCCGCAGCTTGCTTATACCACTGAACCATTGTTGACATTTGGCTTTGCCATCTCTATTTCGAGTGCTTCCGCGTCTTTGGAGCTTGTTGCAGCACTGTCGGTAATAAAAGGCGTGTCTTCGTGCAGACCCTGCGCAGGAGCAGTGACGTTCAGGACGGCAAAGAGGGCAAAGCTCCAGGCGACACCAACGATAAAGGTCAAGTTATAAAGCCGAACCCACGCCTGATAGTGGGTTTCGTTGTAGGCGTTGACTTTGGCAATTAGCCCAGCTAAAGGATTTGTTAGCGTATTGCGATTGGCAGATCGATACAAATGTACAGTACGTATGAAGGGCCAACTGCAGAAAATGAAGACCGCGAACGCCCGCCAGTTGAACCCGCGGTGAAACCAGTATATAGAAGTCTTGTCTCCACGATACAAATGGTCAAGCTTCAATTTATGCCGACGCACGAGATGGTAGTCTGCTAGCATGATGCCTCTTTCGTAGAGTCAGCACAATTAGACCGTAGACTTCAGATGGGGTGCTCACGTCGCAGGTGCCAGGAATACGCCAAAGCCACTCAGGACCTGAAGAAATTTGTCGGCAGTGGTCAGCAGCTGCCAGGGCCTATAACTTAGTGTTGGTAAATTAGAGGCCAGTATGAGAAATAAAGGAAAACTGACTGCGCGGCGATTCCGATGGCGGCCATGATGTATGCGCCACGTCGGATGTTGATGTACCTGGGCCACAGTCCGGCCATGTCCATTCCGCACGAGACCGAGTTCAGCACCACAGAAATCTAGAGTTCCTATTAGCAAGGAGGCACAAATATCTCGTGATGATAATCGTGGATCATACAGAGAACTGCGCCGCAACTAAGCCTACGCTTGCAAAGAAGACGCCAGCCCTCGCACGGGTGCTGTATTGGTAGTGCTCGAGAATGGCGGCGAGAAGAAAAATTGGATTCCAGATAATTTCGCCGAGAATATCGTGCGCTGCACTGGTGGCAATGATTCCGACAACTGCAGTTGTGGCTATCGTCACCGGAGATGCCACAAGCTGAGATGGGACTGGCGCATACTTTGTCTTTGCATATCGGGTCCAGTCAGATTGACCGAGAGTGCCGCCTCCCCATGCGCCAAGGATCGAGGTAACTCCAAACATGAACGCCCAGCCTATATTAGGCGCAGTGCTGGGCTGCTCAAACATGGAACCAGCACCAGACGCCTGCGAAACACTCCTAAGTGCCGTTAGCGTCATTGCGCAACAAGTGCAGAGCACTGGTAGAAGATGCACAAACCATGATAGTAGTCCAATGCAGCATCCAACGAATAATAAAGAGCAAACAACAAATGGTATCTGCAGCCTTTCCGGCTTGATGAGGATCGCAGGGATGAAAAGTGCCATCCATATGACGAGCCCAATGAAGTCGTTTGTTTTCAAGTGAGAGCCTTCAGCAAAGTAGTTTTTCATACTAGCAAACGCTAGAAAAACGTCAGCAAAGGCAATAAAATCCTCCGTAAGCAATATTATATCCGCAGATATAGAATACGTACCAGGGATTATGGAGCTAATGCAGACTCTTGTGGCCTGCCCACCCCAAAAGGCCTGGATACCGAACCAAATGCATGCTACGAATACACGAAGCATGACAGGAACTAGTCATTTTAAGACTGTGTTAGAGTATAGTAAGAGCTAGGCACGTTGGAAAGCGACATGACTTACAGTATGAGCCTCTCATCCCCCAGGAAGCTCTACACGAAACTGTGAAGCCGATATGATGGTGTGCTCCCATCCACCCGCAGGCGACGGCAAGAAACCCTGCTAAGATACCTCCGACAATCTTTCAAGTTGCATAATTAGCACATAACAATACATTTTATGGCGTGATACAGACGTACAACGACTCCGATCGCCTGTTGAGGGCTCAGTCCCAAGGCCAATAGGGTGCTTCCCGTAGACCAGGCAGATATGCATGAGCCCGCGACAGCCCAGTACCCTAGTATAGTATTAGTATTAATGTGATTATCTCTGTGAAGATAACGCCCGTGTATCATACCGACAAAGGACCACGTAGCATATGTGCGCCGCACGGGTGGGATTGGTATCAAGTCTCGGTTGCACCACTGCGTATTGTCGTAGTATGCATCCTCATCCTTGGGACTGGGTAGAAATGTTAATTAGCAGTAAGTGCAGATATATATCGCGTAAGGCTTACCATTCAATCATGCGCCGCAACCTCTGGCTCTGTTGAGCCATAGCAATTAATGAAGATGGCGTCTCAGCTTCGCGGACAGGGCAAAGACGCGTAGCGCTACCTCATGGGATAAGATATCTGCAGATTATCCGCTTCTCTCATGTGACGCAAGACAAGACGGTCGTTGCAGTAGTGTAAAGTCGTTATTTTATGAATCGGTTAAAGCACAAACGTAGCCCCTCACGAACAAGTATCGTAAGAGCCGACCCGACGCCATGAGAAGGGGCATTAGAAGGTGTGGCGGAGTGAGTAAGCATCCTACATGAAATTCATTTAAGCTTGTGCGGGGTTGTGTCGTATCGGTCCTCAGCTACTCGTAATGACTATGTAATGTGTGGGGTTCCAGTAAATCTTAAGTCGAATGGACCTTGACATTAAGTCGAACTGGTTCCTAAATGGGAAGGCGGTCAATAGTCTTTGCATATGCCCTGCATATGCGACGCTGATACAGTATAGCCCTAGTTTTTACTTATATTTGCACTATACTCCTATATATTTAAGTGAGAATATGCCAGGTATATATTATATATATACTATCTTTCTTTTTTATTCCTAAAGTTAAACCTCAATTTAAAATAGGTTTATATCTAGGCCTATAGGAATATTTATTATAAAAAGACAAAATATATTAATTCTAGATTTTACCTATAAGTATACTATATACTAAATACTATATAGAAAAGCTTATAAACTTCTAAAAATAAAATATCTATCTTAGATAACTATTTTTACCTTAGTAAGGTAAGTTAAAGCTAAATTCTTTATTATATATACTAATATATTATAGGATATTATTAATATAACTAATTTTATACTTAGCAAGTATAGAAAATATACTATTACTATTAAAACTATTATTAATAGTCTAATAATATTAAGCTACCCTAAAGTATTATAAAATAGTATTTTATATTTAATACTATTTATTTCTTCTTTAAAAATAATTATAAAAGAAAAAGTAAAAGAAATTATTTTATAATAATTAAATATAGTAAGTATATTATTTATATATTTTATTATTATTATTAACTATTAATTTAGATATAATTTTATATTAAATTATATAGGAATTTAACTATTATTATACTAAAATTTATATAAGTATACTTAGTTATTTTATAATATATACTAGGTATATACTAAATATATATACATTATTATTATTATTTAAATACACTATTTAAGTCTAGAGACTATATAGAATATCTAAAATTGTAAAGGAAAAACCAAAGTTCCTAGGGGAAAACCTTCATCTTACTTTTAAGGCTATTTTATAGTGCTATCGTAAGGTATATACAGCGGCTAGAGATATGCTAAGGGGTGGTTTATAATATAGTAGTATTATTATGCCTATATATTCCTATAGGCTTTATCCTTTCTAATATCCTGCTAGATTTAAGGTAAGTCCTTATAGGACTATACTAGTTATAAAGCTAGATAAGCATTATTTATAGTATAGTAGGTATAGTAAAGTAAGGATTTTTTAGATATACTATATATTGCTATTATATTTAATTTGCTATCTAGGTAAGAATAGCTTAATTTTACCTTAATATCTATTATAGGGCTATATTATATAAGCTTTGTTAATAACTTAAGGTGAGTTAGTTATTAAAGAGCTTTTAGAATCCCCTTAAAGCTCTCTTCTAAGCCTAATAATATTATTTCTAGATTCTAGTTGGTTTCTATCTATAAGTAGGGCTCTAATTTCCTCCCTTTCCTTCTCCTTTTCCTTTTTATAACTAATCTAAATTTAAGATAAGTTTTCCCTATAGTTCCCTTAGTATTATAAAAGATATAGAGTTATTATAGGATTATAGTTAATCTATATAAAAGATAGCACCTAAGACTTATATTAAAGATATTCCTATTAATATAGAGCTAACTAATATAGAATTAGCCTAGCTTTTATCTATTCTCTATATATAGTATATTAAAAGAATATTATAATATTATATTTTAACTTACTTTTACTAGATTAATATATATTTAAACTAATTTTAGCTTAACTTCTACTAACTTAGGGCTAGGCACTTTAATAAAGAATTATTCTAGCTATACTAAAGCTAAGGGTAACTATAATCTAATAAGTTCTCTTTATATTTATATTAAGATTATACTAATTTCTAAGTAGTTAGTAGCTAATACTATTAAGTTAGTAAAAGAATTAACTAAGTTCCTATAAGAGTATAAATATATTATTTAGACTTTAAAAGATAAGGCAGAGATATATTAATATTAGTCTAATTTTATAGTAAATTCTAGCTAACTAATTATTTTAGTTTAATAGTTTAGTTTATAAGGCTTACTATAATAAAAATAATTATAGTAAGGTAATTTATTAAGCCTAATATTAGACTATAGTTAGGTTAGCTTTAGGCTTATCTAATAATACTAAGATCCTTCTCTATAAGATATTAGATTTATAGTATAAATAGTTTATAGCTATAGAAGTAGCTTAGGCCTAGGCTAAATCTATAGAGAATTATATTTTTTCTTATCTTATAAAGTATATAAATCGGTTAGATACTATATCTAGTAGTATTGCTAGTTTCCTCTAGGTTTATACTAAAAAGTCTAGGCAGAGTACTGATCCTATAGTAATTTTAGCTTAGGTTACTAAGGCTACTATACTTAAAATGCTTAAGGAAGGTGATAAAGAGGTAGATAAATTTTATAAGATATATTAAATAGATATAAAGTAGGCCTAGGCTGATACTGCTAAAAAGGCAAAGTATTCTTAGTATTCTAAGTATTGCTATAAGGAACCCTCTGCCTCTGCTAAACCTAAGCTATATATAGTTAAGGAACTAGACAATATTAATAAAGGCAAAGATAAAGGAAAAGATAAGGCTAAAAGTAATAATAAAGATAGATTTTAGACTAAGATTAGGTTAAGATTAAAATAGAATATAATATTTAGCTTAGTTTTATAATTTTAGTTACTTATTTTATTATTAAAAGTTTAGGTTTATAGTAAATTTAGCCTAATTTTGCCTTATTAGGTATTAATTTAATTAGAGTTAGTAGATTTATATTTAAGATTCCTTTTTTACTTTTAAAATATAGTTTAAAGGTAAGGTAGGCCTAATTCTACTTAAGTTTAAAGTATTAATTTATATTAAAGTAAATAATATCTAGATTAGATTAATAGTCTAAGATAAAGGTAAAAATAATATAGGATTAATAAAGATTTTACTATAGGTTAATAAAATAATTATAGTTTTTCTAATTATTAAGTATAATATATATCTTATCTTTAGGCTAATTCTAGCTTATTTTCTTAGGTTTTTAGGATATATTAGAAGGGCTATATATATTTAATAGTAAGTAATTACAATATAACTTTTAAGATAATAGAGAGGTAATATAATAGTACTACTATATCTTAGGGAGTATACCTTAATATTGACTTAATTCTAACTATAAGTTGTAAAGTTTTATCTAGGTATATACTAAGGAAATAATATATTATCTCTAGGCTAATTCTATATTGATATAGTAGGGATAGAAACCTAAAGATATAGTAATAGAAGAGGTAGTATATTAGGCTGATTTTTTCTATATAAATCTAGGTAATTAGGGCATTTATAGCTTTTAACTTAGCCTAGTAAAGTATTTTTATATAATTATAGGTTAGTTCTAGAGCTAGTTTTATAATATTAAGAAGGTATCTAAGCTTTTATTAAGTAGCTATATACTAGCACTATCTCTATTATTAGATTTTAATTGCCTTAATTGCTATTAGATTATAGGGCAAGGTTAGGTTAAAATAGCCTTAAGTAAGGTAGCTTTCTTTCTAAAAGAGGGGATATAGCAGCTTATTTATAGTAAGGTACTAGATTATTTAATAGACCACTATTACAATAAGAGCTATTATTCTAGTTTAATATTATTATAAGATCGCCTATAGATATTATTAGTTAAAATATATATTAAGTAATAAGGTATTAGTTTCTAATTCTAAGATATATATTGTAATACCCTTATAGGCACTAGCTATAATCTAGAGGTATTAGGTTTAGAGGCAGGCAAGTAATTATAGTCTAGTATTAGACCAGCTGCTATCTAAGGCTAAGGTATACCACACTGACACTATATAGGCTAAAGTGGCATATATAATACTATTATAGAGAGTATAGCACTCTAGCAACTTTAATCCCTAGGTTATATATACTAGATAGGAAAAGGCTAATATCTAGGCTTAGCTAGTATAGGCAAGGTATATAATATAGATATACTATTATAGTTTATAATATAGCAATATATTAAGAAACTATATAGCCTCTATAGGTTCTATATAGGCATTATTAAGCTAGATTTAATATAATATTATTATCCTAGCTTTTAAAAAATAGAGCAGTTAGTATTTTTAAGGTTTAAATTATAAGGTATTAGCCTTAGCCTAATCTTAGCAGATTTTCTACCTTTATTTTAGTTTTTAGGATATAGCTATAGCTATATAACTAATACTAAGTAGATTAGTATTATTTGCAAAATTAACTAATAGTAGGCCTAGGACCTAGCTTAATATTTTATATAATATACTAATAAAGAGGATAAAGAGGATAGGTAAGAGTAGTAAGCCTTAAGGCACTCTCTATAGGATTAGTATAGAGGTAGAGCAATTGCTATTAAAAAGTAGTTATATTATATAGAGTATTAGAAATAAAGATATAAGTTAATCTAGTATTAGTCTAAAGAGGTAGTATATATACTAGGTAAGTTAGTTATAATAAATATTATTAAAGGTATTAGCTATATTAAGTTAGAGGAGTAAGGCAATTCTACCTTAACCTTATATAGCCCTAACTATCTCTATAAGTAGATATAAGGTATCTTTAGTTAATCTCTTTTAGCAATTGCCTATCTAGCTATTAAGGAGGATTTAGCCTTCCTCTATAACTATAGCTATAGCCTTAGCTAGGACTTTCTTAAATAGTTTTCTAATAATATTAAGGAGGGTAATTAGGCACTATACTTTAAAATATATCTAATCTATAGAGATTTTATTTAGCTTTAAGATAATTACTATAAGGCTAGCTCTATAGTATCTTAGGAAATAGCCAATTTTAGTATAGGTATTAAAAACCTTAGTAAGATATAAAATAAGTCCTAGGCTTAGTAATTTTAGTATACTATTAAAGAGTCAGTCTAGGCCTAGGGCACTCTAGGATTTAGTAGTTGCTAAGGCAGTATAGAGGTTAATATTGTTAAACTATAGTATAATTTAGTATTAGGGTATATAGGTTATAGTATTAGCCTAAGGTAGAGGAGGTTTAGCTAAAGAGAGGAAGAAATATTTAGCTAGTATAGCACTTTTTATTAGATAAGTCTTAGCAATTAGGCTAGACTTAGTATATTTAAGCAATAGGAGAAATATAATTTATAGAGATATATTTTCCCTCTTAGCCTAATTTACTATTTTCTAAAGGCTAGTTATTAATATTAAGGTATTATTAAGTACTTATCACTAATTAGCTATTTTTACCTTACAAATAGCTCAATTCTAGGCTAAAAGCACTGTCTAGTAAGCCTTAAATATACTAAGGCTTAAGCTATATTTTTACTACTAATAGAGGCATTTAGCCTCCTAGACTATATAAGTGACCTCTATTATCTACTATTCTAATCTTAGTATAGTATAGTTAAGGCAAAGTTAAGGCTAGCTTATTTTACTATAAATTTAGTAGATAAGCTAGTAAATCTAGTTAAAATATTTATCAATATTAGCCTCTTAGTAGAGGGTTAGTATTAATAATAAGTTAAATTCTATAAAGAATTTAATACCTAGCAAATCTAGGTCTAATTACTTCTATAAGGTAAGGTAGTCCTAATATTCTAATTCTTTAGTTAGCTTATAGAAGATCTAGATAAGTTGTAAGAAATAGTCAGACCTAACTAGGTATTTTAGTATAAGGAGGAATATAGTCTAAAGCTATAGTATAGCCTAGGTTAAATTAATAGTACTATTGTATATACTAGAGGAGGCCCTTGTATATTGACTATAGGGGGTCATAAGCTCTGCTCAGATTTATACCACAGTATATATCAGTTCTTCACCTACTGCTAATAAGCAGTTATAATAATCCTATTTAAAGTAATAGATATTAAAATTGCCTATTAGTATATAATTAGAGTTAAGGTTTACTTTAATATTAGCTAAAGCCTTCTAAGCCTAGTTATCCTAGGCTACTTTAGGAGAGATATATTAGTTAAAGATAGTAATATTATAGTTAAGGAGGGTGACTTAGTATAAATTAGGCTAAAGTTAGGCCTAGAACCTTATAGATACTATATCTTTATAGAGGTAGGTAGCTACCTTTTTACTATTATATAGTAGCTAATATAGGGCTAAGCTAGGGCAAGCTAAGCTCTATATATAAGGGTTTATATATAGCTCTTAAAGCAATATAATAACTAAAAGGTTCTAGAGATAGAGGACTAATTATATAAATACTGCAATCTTATATATATTCTAACTAAGGATCTCTATTAGGATAATTAACTATAAGGGCTTAGGCTAAAGTTAAGCTAGTCTTTAGTAGGGTTTTCTTAGGTAAGGTAGCTTATAATAGTATTTACTTAGGAGAGTAAAAAGGTCAGTTTATTTAATATACTAAGGGGGCGTCCCTTTCTCTTCTATAGCAGAGAGCACTTATATTGTAATAGTAGTAGTATTAGGGCATTTTTAAAGCACTATTTAAAATAGTATAGGTAAGTAAGGAAGGTATTCTTAGCCTTTTGCTATTCCTTTTAGGCTTTAGAGTATTTATAGGACTAGGCTAGGTATATTCTAAAGTAGCTTAGGCATCTGGTCTTCTCTAGGGCTATTTCTATTAGATATTAGCCTAGGTGAGCAATTGCTATATATTTGCTATACCTTTTTTAGTTAGGATAATAATAGCTAATATAGCTAAACTACTAGCAGCTATAGTATTATAATAGTTAGGCTAATTCTATATAGGGTTTATAATAGAAGACTAAGGCTTTAAAGAGGAGGCTATTATTATAGAGTAAGTTAATATTAGCAATTATTTCTATATAAAGGATTAATACTATTTTTATAATAAGTTTATCCTTAGGATATAAAGTATAGATCTTAGTAAGCTAGATATTATTAGCTTAGCTTATAATACCTACTAATTTTAAAAAATCTTATAGTATAAGCTTATTAAATATTCCTTTTATAATAATAGTAAATTTATATTATTAGATAGCTATATCTAGACTAAAGATAGTATATACCTAGTCCTTATTCTATAGGAGGAGGTTTACCTCCTCTTATAAGGTAATAATAATATCCCTACTTAAGAGTTGCCTTATACCTTTAGTAGTTCTACTAGGTAAATATATATTAATTGTTATTAGTATATCTTAAGGTAACCTATTTTTAATTTATTCTAAAGAGTAATAGATATTAATAAGGATTTTATATTTATATTAGCTTAGTATAGGCTTAATATTAGGTTAAGTATAGCTTAGTTAAGTAAATAGAGTATTTATAATTTCTACCTATATCTTTAGCTAGGCTATCTAAGATAGGAGTAAGAGTAATTATTTAATTATAGTTTAGATAATTTTAATAAGGCTCTATTTTATTTTAGTAAGGTTAGAGTTAGTTTAATTTTAAGGTTTTTCTATTTTAGCAATATTATTAGCCTAGTAGGCAAAGAGTTAAGTGATAAGTATTTAGGCCTTAGTGACCACCCCCTATAGTATAAGGTCTAATATTTATTTAGTAAGGGTATAGATAGCTCCTAAAGGGATTTCTAGTATTTCTAGCTCAGTTTTAAGTGGTAGCGACGGGTTAGAGGCGGCAATCCTATAGTGAGGGTGCTAGCGACTCTGCTCAATTCCCCCTTTTCCTTGGTCGATGACTATGGGGACGCTCCCCACAATCTTGTCTTAGGATCGCGGCGGCATCAGAAGGTAGAGCTGTATATAATTAAGTCTTTAAAGGGTTTTTTTTTAATTTTAGCATTACTATAGGCAAACAGCTGGAAATCTCACGATTTTAAGGTAAAGATTAAATATATATATAGGTTAACTATAGTATAAGGCAATAATAATATTAGCTTCTAGTATTAATAGGCATATTATACTAGAATAAAAGTATATATTAATATTAATTAATATCTTATTAAACAATATAAATCTTAGAATTATAGATTTAATCCTTAGTATATTAATTATATTTACTAAAAATATACTATATAGATTAATATCTTAAATATCAATCTAGCAATTTATAAGAAAACTAAATAGTATATATATATTATATAATTATTTAGTATATACTAACTATATACTCTAAAGATACTATTAGGCCTTTATAAAATAATAGAAGCAAAGAGCTCCTTATATTTTATAGCCAACCTTAATATCTAATATAGTAGAGCTATATATATACTATATAAATTAAGAAATAACTTAGATTAAACAAGATAATATTATCTTTATTAGCTGCCCCTAGCTAAATAAAGATAGTATATATACCTAATATTATATTAATACTAGTAGTATTAATATATTATATCTTAAGTATATAGTACTCTATAGCTTAATTAATATTAAAAAATATATTAGAAAATAATACTCTTTTTAGGATATTTCTATATTAAAATAGAAAAACTACTATAAGTTAAGTATATCTATATAATAGATATAGTATATACTAATATTCTATAGTTTTTTACTATACTTAAGCAATATAAATATAAGCTATTAGCTATAAGGTAAAATATAATATATATATTCTAGTTAATTCTAAGCAATTTCTATTTTTTATACTTAGTATATATAGAGTATATAGTTATATCCTACTACTGCTAAAAAGCATTTTAAAGGATATTCTTACAATATTATAAGCTATATTAGCTATAAGAGATAATCTACTTCATCTTATAGTATATATATAAACAATATATTATATACTAAGTATATATTAACTTTATAATTAGGAAATATTTATCTTAATCTAATTTTATAAGACTTTTTATTATAATATAAAAAAGATAATATTTATAAGATCTACCCTACCTTAAATTATAAAGATAAAGTAAATATATTTATTTTATAAGCAAGGCTATTTAAATATCTAGAGGGTGCTTAATTAGCTGGTATATTATACTAGTATATATAAAGAATATACCTAGTATATACTAATAATATATAGGTATCTAGTAGAAGTGGTATTTCAACAAAATTTAAGAACTAAACTAGCAATAGATTTAAAATATCACTATACTTAATAATAATAAATATTTTATTATTCTTTATTCTAAAGTATAAGCAATTACTACTAAAAATATATAATATCTACAAATTAATATATCCTTTAAAATAATTAAAAGATTAGCAAATATTCTAAGTTACTTTGCTTAGAATAATAAAGAAAATAGTAAAGGAAAGTATATAGTATATACTTTATATATACCTAGTATATATAAAATATTTACTAATTTACTATAGTCTAAGAGATATATATTTATACTATTACTACTATATTATTATAGCAAGTATATAAAGAGGTATATTATAGTTATAATAAGCTATATTTATCTATATATAGCTAATGCCTTTTTTTAGATATTTTTAGTAATATTCTATTCTCTTAGGATAATTAGAGGCTATTCTATATATTAGTATTATATTAAGCATATACTAAGGCAGAATAGAGTAATTTATACTATAACCTATAATATAGATATAAAATAGGCTTATAGTATATATCTACTCTTTATAAATTATAATATATTTAATAATAATTAATTTAGGCCTTAAGGAGTATTTATATAAATAATACCTATTATTTACTTAGCAAAAGTATCTTAAGTATATACTTATATTTTGCTAAGTATATATATAGCAGAATTAGCAAAAGTTCTATCTAAATACCCCTAATAAAAAGCAAATCCTTCTTCTATTAGATATACCTTTAAAAGATATATTTAAGCAATAAGTTAAGGCTTTATATTAATAGTACCTAAATCAAAAAGATTAATTTAAAGGTAAACTTATAAGTTAGATTATTATTAGCCTTATATTAAGTATATCTAAGATTCTAAGCAAATAGCAAATATATACTATAAAGATATTAAATATTACTAAAAGTAGCTATTAGAAAGACTATATTATAGTTAGCTAAAAATATAGTCTATTAGCTATTATTCTTAGCCTCTAAAGGCATATTATAGATAAGAGCTATAAAATAGCCCTATTATAAGAATATAGGGTATCATATATATACTACAATCAGTCATATATATCATATATATACTAAGCACTTGCCTAAAAAGATTAAGAGTATAGAAAACAATAACAATAATAAAAAGCTAAGCTAGATCTACTATTTAACCTATAAAATCTATACTATATAAGAGATAACCCTAACCTATATACTCTAGATATTATAAAGATAAGAAATCTATTAGATATTAAATAAATATTAGATAAGCTATAGGAGTAATATTTTATATCTAAAGAGGAAGAAGTTAATAAGGTATATATAGAGTATATACCCTATAGAGACTCTAGCTCTAAAGTTAAGATTTTTTATAATTAGGCAATTTTACTATCTTAAATAGTTAATATTTTATAGGATAATTATAAAAAGATATATTATAGACTTTATATTATATTAGGTATATATTAATATTTATAGGAAATTATACTAATCTCTTTAAAATAGCTACTTTTAAGTAATTTATTAGATTCTTTACCTAATATTAAATAATTAATATAAAACCTATCTTTACTAATTTAACTAAAATAGCTAAGGTATATATTAAATATAGCCTCTATATCTATTAAGAGTATTATAGATCTTAAAGTAAAGTTAAAATAGCTTAATAATAAATATACCTATCTCTTATAATAATAAATTAATACTAAAAAAGCAATAATATAAAAGCTTTTAAAGATATAGATAAAATATTAACTATAAAAAAAGAAGGCTAATATTAAATAGTAAATAGAATAAAGAGGATTTTAGTATATATTATATATATACTAGGATTAATAACTATTTAACTTTTCCTTTAAAGGTAGTAAATATAAATACTTTTTTATATTTCTTTTTCCTATTTAAAAATTAAAAAAATAAAAATAAATATTTCCTTTATAATATATTTTACCTTTAATATATTTAGATAAATAAAGATATTATTACTATAGTTAGATTAAATATTAATACTATTTATATAGATACTTAGAGTAGAGTTAATATACAAGGGCTATAGGGGCATATACTCAACATATACCTCTATAGATATAGATTGGCAGTAGAATACCTAGCTATATTTAGCCTAAAAAGCTATATTATTCTCACTATAATAAATCAATATATACTAGATATATTATAATAAATTACTTATATAAGTTATTCTAATTTAGCTATAAATTATAATAATAATAAAGTTACTAGAATTTACTTTAGCTTATAAAGATACTATACTTCTTACTAGCTACCTTTTAAAACCTATAGGTAAATAGTACTAAATTAAATAAAGATTAGTATATAGTAAATATAAAAGATAATAAGATATAGACTTTTCCCCTACTGCCTTTTCTTATACTATAATATTTACTCTGCCTAAGGTAAGTATATAATTTAGATATAATTAGCAAATATAGTAATAAAACTAGAATTAAATAAGTATATACTAAGTAAATAAAAGTTATAATATAATATATATACTAGTATAATTATAAAATATATATCTATATATTTTATTAAAAGTATTAACTATAATATTATATATTATTATATTTAGGTAGGATAGTTTACTGCCTATATATTTTTTTATTAGGCCTAGGGTATTTAATTAGTATATAATAGATATATATTAAAGAAATACTAACTATAATAATATCTAAAAGTTAATAGATTTTTAATAGTATTTACTATTAGATTAAGATAATTAAGTAAAATTTTTAATATTATATTTAGCCTAGATTATAAAAAGAGAAGATTCTAATATAGTAATTACTTTTAAATAGTAAATAAATAGAATATTATTATTTTATTATTACTAAGTAGGTTATATATAATATATATTTATATTATTACTATAAGGTATATATTTACTAAGAAAATATACTAATTAATATAAGTATTTTTCTAGTATATACTAAGTATATATTAGTAAAGAGCAATATACTACTAATATTAGTATATACTAAATATATACTAAGTATATATAGAAATTTATAGTAAAAAAGTTATTATCTATAGTAGTATATTCCTAATATATATTAGGCATCTAATTTCTTATTTTACTCTCTCTATACTCTATCTACTTTTAGTAACTTTCTTCTTTTAATATATACTAGGCATTAAACCTTTATACTTTAAATATTATAATCTTAAATAAAAACCTTTATTAAAATCACTATAAAATTAGCTAGAGTATATACTAAGTATATACTTAATATCTATTGCCTTTAGTCCTACTCCTAGTAATAGGATAGGCTATAGCAATTTTGCTATATTAGGCAAGAGCCTAACTGCCCTAACTATGCCTAGTAGCTATATTATCAGTTAGTAAATTAGTAGGTAAAGTATATACTTAGTATATACTTATATAGTATCTCTAAAGGGTCTTTAGAATTATTTCTATTACCTCCTAAGGAACCTAAGGCTATATTTTTATTAGTAGATCTCTATTTGCAGTATATACTTAGTATAGGCTTACTAATTAGTATAGATATAAAGTTTAATAGAATAAGATTAACTAATCTACTAAGAGAAAGAGGTATAGGAGCCTAGATATATTATTAGTATATACTTAAGTTATTTTTATAATAAACTTATACTATAGCTATACTTATTAGATCTAAGAGTTCTAATATCTATAGTAGTCTTAGCTTAGTCAGTCTAATATTCTAAGTATATACTAGAGATATTCTTATAGTATAGTAATAGAAAAGGCAGCTATATTTAGTAGCAAAGGTAAGATTAATAGTACTATTAATATTATTAGCTTAGTATATTTTAGATATATACTAAGATAAACTTATACTTTATATTTAAAAAAAATTATAAAAGAGAGATAGAGATCTACTAGCTAGGCCTTAACTATAGAATTATTAAAGTATAATCTTAGAATATATTAGAAAGATACTTACCTTAGTTTATAGAGGAAAATATCTCTACTTTACTTACTAAAGAGGATATATTTAATTAAGGATCTATTATTATTAATATATACTTAATATATATTAAGGTAAAGGCTACTTACTTTTTACTAATATAAATCTTATTAATAGTAATATTTTTATAAATTATATTTTTAATTAGAAAGATACTTAGTATATATTTAGATAAGTATAATATACTTTAAAAACTTATATTTAAGGTTATATTACTTTTTAATATACTTCTTAAACTATTTATCTTATTAATAATACTTACTTAAGCTTATACTTAATATATATTTATCTAACTAATACCTTAGTTAATAATAATATATTTATTATATTAAATACTATTTTTATTTATTATTCTATATCTATTATCTATTAGCTATTATTATACTTAGTATATACTTAATATATACTATACTATTAAGTTTAATAAGGCTTAGATAATCTTTAGTATCTTTATTATTAAGATCTAGCTAAAAATAAGATTAGTATATACTTAGTATATAATAGGATAATACTTATTAAATAGTATAGCTAATACTATTTCTATTTTACCTTTAAAATTAGTAAAAGTTAATAAGAAATAGTATTAGTATATACTTACTATAATAGAAGCTATAGCTAAATATATATAGATTTATATTATTATTTACTAAAGTATTTTTAATCTCTATATTAATAATATTGTCTAATAGTTAGTATATATTAAGAATAAGCTAAGAATATTCTAAATATATAAGAAAAAGCTTATATCTTAATTATTAGTATATTGAAGATAAAGTGTTAAGGAGGAGAGAAAAACAACAACAATATACATAGTATATACAAGGCATATACCAAGCACTACCAGCCCCCCTACTTTAGGGGCGTCTTGTTTACACTGTGTCATCGGCTGCTGCCTGGCATATGCACAGCACGTGCCAAAATTCTGCCGCCACAGGACCCACTTTGACTTAATGTCAAGGTCCGTTCGACTTAAGATTTACATGGTGCTTGTAATGTGTATGGGCTACGTGCTTACTGGGTGAACCCTTGTCGCCGGCAATTGCCACAGTAGATCTCGGCCAACTTCACGCGCGGGGTAGTAGTTTATCGGCTCCCCTCATTTGCTATATTTATTAGTCGCCGAACTTAATGGTATGCCCGTTACTCCATAGAGCTCCTGAGCTTGCCTCCTTCTTCTCCAAATCCAGGACCTACCCTGTGTCGCTTTTTATACCCTTCACTGGAAGCTGTTTACGCTTGGTGCCTGCCGGGTATAGCTACATCTCCTCGCAAAGTCAGGATGGCTGTTACAGCAGAGCAGCATCTATCTATCCCCGTCATCGACTTTAAGCCGTTGTTGTCAGACAATACAGGTGATGAGACATATGTTGAAACGAGCAAAGCTCTATACAAGGCATTCAAGGATGTAGGTTTTGTGTACATCCAGAACCACTCTGTTCCCGAAGACGTGGTAGATGAAGCCTTTGATTGGGTAAGGCCTGCGCCCTCTCGACAGAATCAGCCAGCAGCACTAACTCGTGTAATGCATAGAGTCACAAATTTTTCAATCTACCGCAAAGCGAAAAGGACAAGGTGCCTCACCCGCCAGAGGGCTGGTACCACCGCGGATATTCTGGCATTGGCCGAGAAAAGGTCTCTCAAATGGTGTTTGACAGCGAAGGTATTGCCAAGGAACGAAAAATGCCCGATTCAAAAGAGTCTTTTGAAATGGGCGGCGAAGACAACCAAAGACTGCCAAACATCTGGCCCGCCGAAGACGTCATTCCGGGATTCCGCAGCTTTTACGCCCGCTTTTTCGACGTGTGCTGCGACATGGAAGTTAAGCTACTGCGAGCCATTGCCATTGGCATGGGATTAGACCCGGCATATTTCACGCAGTATCATAAAGAAAGGAATAACCAGATCCGTCTGTTGCACTATCCCCCGATTGAGGAAGAGCTTCTGGCAACGGGCAAAGTGGACTGCATTGGTGCGCACACCGACTTTGGGACCATTACGATGCTTTTCCAGGACCAGGTCGGTGGGCTCGAAGTCGAGGACATCCACGAAAAGGGCAAATTCAACCCAGCGCCCTATATCCCGGGCACCATTGTCGTCAACATTGGCGATTTTCTAATGCGCTGGAGCAATGATGAGCTGCGGTCGACGCTGCACCATGTACGCACGCCGCCGGTTGCCGGTGAGGTTGAAGAGGGTCAGCCGCGCATGACATGCAGGCGGTATTCGATACCCTACTTTATTAGCCCCGACGATGAGTGTACGGTGGACTGCGTACCAGGCTGTTGGGGGCCTGATCGACCCAAAAAGTACGAGCCGATCAACAGTCGGGAGTATACTGACATGCGGTTAAATGCAACATATTGAGTTTGGAACAGGTTTATCTCGTATTAAGTTCGCTTATTATACTGATAATGTCAGTTTGTTAGCTTATTAGTCTTCATGTATACGGACATCACAAAGTGAGATGTAGGTTTGTTGTACGGAGTACGCAATATCACAGGTAAATAAATGTAAGAGTCTCAGAGCAGCAAATTGGGCATTTTAGTGCGCTGGGTATCATTGACCACATGTATATCTAACGGCCAGTCGTTATAGCGCCGGCTCTGCCGCGTGTTATTCCCTTGCCAATGACCGCATTGGAAGAGCTAATGCCAGGCTATGGACGGGGCCCCATACACGAGACAGATTCTTGAGCCGCGCGATCATCGGTCAGGGCGGGGAGGGAACTTGTTTGGCCGGGACAGAACTCAGCCAGGGTCCCTTTGCAACCGCGTCGATCCGGCACAATTCAGCTGGCCCGTCTCCAGAGCCATTTTCACGCCCATTCTCTGCCAATTACTCTTGGCCATACTTTTGCACCATTTTCCAGGCCCCTTACGCTTCTACGACGTGGACCAGACGAGCAAAGAAACAAGCTCCGGGCCCGTGGCCAAGCTCATGGAGCAAGGCAGGCTGGTGGAGTCTAGACTGGGTGCAACGGTGGTCGCTTGTGGCGCGGCCGACGTCATCGACACTCTACACGGGCTCTTTAGCTGGCACACTGGGCTGCTCCATGGGGCGTTTATTCCCGGGCACAGGGCCAATCCGGGACGTTTGTGCCGGGTTTCGCAATACGCTAGGCTTCGTAACCATGCTGAATGTCATCTAGGCCCATATGCTCCCACTGCGCCGTCCATGGCAGTCCATGGCAGGCATCCTTGTTCCCTCTCGTTCGTTGGCGGGCGGTGGAGAAAGGTGCGGGCGCGCCGCAAATGCAACCCAAGCCTAGCTCTAGTTTCGCCTTGGTTTGATTCCATGATTATTATTTTTTTTTGTGGTGCTGGGCTGATACATGCAACGGTCCTAAGTTCGACGGGCTTGGACGCGATGGAGCGCTAGGCAGGAAGCAAAGAGGGCGGACACAAACGGCTCCTGACGTAAAGAAGGAGGGACGCAAAAACCTGGATGCTTCATCATCAGCGTCCTGTCACCTTGGGATAGATATCGCTGGCTGGCTTTGTTCCCGTTGTCGACATACGTGCAGTTCGAATCAACGCGATACTGCATGTTGCGTCATCGCAGCGTAGCAACAGCTTGTCAACCACAGCAGCGGACACAAGATGGCCGTTCCCAACAATGACAGCGGGGACATTTCGCCCACCGCGACACCTGCGCCTGCTGAGCCGTCCAATTCGGACGTGTACGAAAGGGACATTGAAAAGGGCGAGACCCGGGGCCGTGGACGCCGTCGTGAGAACGGCAAGACAGGCAACAATGGCAACGACGACGACGAAGACGATGACCTTGACGACGCTATAATCGACGAAGAATTAAGCGGCGACGACAACCACCATGTCGACCCAGATGACCACCTCACCGAAGCTGACTTGGATGCCTCGCCCAGGCCTCGGCGTAGAAAGCAGAGCTTCTGGGAGCGAGACGACGACCAGCGCCGCAAGATTGGCATCTACCAGCGCTCCCTGCGCATCACCTGGCAGTGGTTCCCCGTCACCATGTCGACGGGCGCCATGGCCTCACTCATCGGGCAGCAGCCGTTCAAGTTTCGGGGCCTCATGGCCATTGGCGCCATCTTCTACATTGTCAACCTTGTCTGCTTTGTCACGTTTCTGGGCCTCATCATTGCCCGGTTTGCGCGCAAGCGTCATGCCTTCCTCACCAGCTTGCACCACCCGAGCGAGAGCTTCTTTTTTGGCGCGTTCTGGGTCTCGGTCGCTCTTGTCATCAACGGCATGCAGGTCTATGGTGTGCCGCACTGCGGGCCGTGGCTGATTAAGGCTATTCGCGTCATCTACTGGCTATACTTTGCGCTGGCGACGTGCGTGGCCATCTTTCAGTACCACATCATCTTCCACGCCGAGAAGCTGACACTTTCCGATGCTATGCCGGCGTGGATCTTACCAGCGTATCCTTTCTTGGTGACTGGTGTTATATCTGCGTCAATTGCCAAAGATCAGCCGAGCCACAGCGCCATTCAGATCCTCATTGGTGGCATTGTTGGACAGGGACTGGGATGGATACTGGCTCTGTTCATCTACACTGTGTATCTGACCAGACTCATGGGCAGCAAGATGCCGCCCGAGTCAGCGCGACCGGGTCTCTACATCTCGGTTGGTCCGGCAGCGTATACTTGCGCGGGCATCTTGTCGCTTGGACAGCAAGCAAAGACGGTGATTCCACCTGATTACTTGGCCGACGTGTCGGTTCCGATTGGGCAGCTGTGGTACATCATGTCTGTGCCGATTGGCCTCTTCCTGTGGCTCATCTGCATGTGGTTCTCGTCGGTGGCGTCGCTGTCCATTATCCGCGGTATCCCCAAGATGAGCTTTTCGCTCTCGTGGTGGGCATTTGTGTTCCCGAACGCCGGCATGGCCATTGCAACGATCCAGATTGGCACTGCACTTGGCAGTTTCGGTGTCAAGGTCGCGGGCGTCGTCATTACGATTATCCTCGTGCCGCTGTGGTTCCTGTGCGCCATCATGCACATTGTCTCGATTTGGCGAAAGGACCTGCTGGCGCCAGGCAAGGACATTGGCGTCGACGACGTGAATAGCGCGCACGATCGCTACAAGAGAATCCAGGCGGAGAAGAAGAAGCGCAACGAGCTCAAGAGGCAGCAGGCGGCGGATAAGCTGCAGGAAAGCCTGCAGGTCGCGACGGACAAGAGCAAGCAGACTAAGGATAAAGCAAATGGAAAGACGCCTCGCGAAGGCCAGAGTGAAAAGACGGATTGAGCTGTGAGCAGCTGTGATGGTTGTTGAGGGATTTGGAGGGCATATGAAGATGCATGATTTATGAAACTGCCGAGAGCATGACTAGTTTTTTGCTGCTTATTTTTAAAATGAAATTTGTACATTTTTGGCAGAAATAATTAGCGTACACAAAATGTCTATATACAACTTATTAGAGCTGCATGGTGTGGCGCCTTGTGAATGACTTGTGAGCCACAATGATTGTTCCCATGACTGTGTGGAAGCGTCCAAGTGACGGACTATCTATATATATATTTTTTTTCATTCTGCCTACGTACGTGTAAGTACGTATTTGAATGCGACGTCTGCATTTATGGACGAAGAAAAGTCAGAATTAATTTTCTTAGCCCACGCCGACCCTATTTACGCGTACTATCGACCTACTAAGCCGCTTCCGTGCTAAGACTTCCGTAGTCTGTGGTGGCGCTTACGGCCGAGAGTGGATTGCGTGCGCTGCCCCGCATAGTCACCCTGTGAATCCGGGCGGCGCGGCCGGCAACACAAGGCTAGGCTCTTTTTTTTTTTATTCGCATTTATTTCTCCGCGTGTCCTTTTTCCTTTCCCGGCGCACCGCGAAAGATCTGTACGACCGAGAAGAGAGCGTTCTCCTGTTCCTTCCTACGCCCTCACGCCTCTCACCCTCTTCTCCGAACACGAATCCCCTCTCTCTTTCTTCTTCTTCTCTCTTCCCCCTCAAACACCATGACGGCCGCTCCCGCATCCCCCGCGGCTGCGTCGGGACCGTCGGCCGAGCTCTCGCCGCAGGTGAGCCGCGTCAAGTCGGCGTCGTCGACCGTCAGCGCCAGCAACTTTGCCTATCCTCATGGACACCTGGGCCATCTGAGCCCGCAGCAGGACGAGGCGCTGCAAAAATTCAAGGCCATTTTGGAGGAGAGGGGCGCCTGGACCCGGGGGCCGCCGCCTTCGCACAATGAGCAGACTCTCCTGTACGCCCTCCCCGCGACTTCGCCTTTTTTGCTTGCGCGCGTGACTAACTAATAATTTTAGACGCTTTCTGAGAGCGCGCCGATGGAATCCCGAAGATGCCTATACCCAGTTCAAGGACACCGAGGACTGGCGCGCCGCCAACGACATCGCCAAGCTGTACGACACTATCGACGTCGAGGCCTACGAACAGAGCCGCCGCCTGGTATGACCGCCCACAACCACACCCGGATAGCCCGGACACGCCGGAATCGTGACTCTACTGACACCTCATACAGTATCCGCAATGGACCGGCCGCCGCGACCGCCGCGGCATCCCGCTCTACGTGTTTGAGATTCGCACGCTCGACTCGAAAACCATAGCCAACTACGAGAAGCAGGGCGCCAACTCGACCTTTTCCCAGGCCAAGTCGGACGGCAAGACGGCCCCCGGCCTGCTGCGCCTGTTTGCGCTGTACGAGAACCTGACGCGCTTCAGCCAGCCGTTTGCCACGCAGCTCACCGACCGCGAGAGCCCAGACGTGCCCATCACCCTCAGCACCAACATTGTCGACGTCTCGGGCGTCGGCCTCAAGCAGTTTTGGAACCTCAAGGGCCACATGCAGGCCGCCTCCCAGCTCGCCACCGCCCACTACCCGGAGACCCTCGACCGCATCTTCATCATTGGCGCCCCCTTCTTCTTCAGCACCGTCTGGGGCTGGATCAAGCGCTGGTTCGACCCCATTACCGTCTCCAAGATTTTCATCCTCTCCCAGGCCGAGGTCCTGCCCACCCTCGAGCGCTTCATCGACCGCAGGAACATTCCCAAAAAGTACGGCGGCGACCTCGACTACAAGTTTGGCCAGCTCGGCATCCCCGACCCGGCTTGGGAGGGTGTCGTCCAGTGGGAGAATGGCCACCAGCACTTCCCTACCGGCCCGCTCGTGTGGGAGGATGTCGAGGGCGACAGTGACAGAATCGCCTGCGTGACTCTCGGTTCCAAGGATGGCGAGCTTCGACGCGAACGGGTCTGCACCATTCCCCGTACGTGGACTCCGCCGGTCGAGGAGACGCCGTCGGCAGAGCCGACGCAGGTCGCTTTGCAGGAAAACGGAGCCGAGGTTACGAATGGCGTCAAGCCTACCGAGGGCTCACGGAGCGACGAGGCGCAGACGGATGCGACCGACGCAATGGACAAGCTCAAGCTGGATGAGAAGCACGCCGCTCCAGAGCAAGCGCCGACCGCGGCCGCTGCCACCGCCGTTTAAGCACTCCTACACGAACAACACGCGTGCTTTGCGGTGATGTGCTACGGCATTCATCGCTGGCACAGTACAAATTACTCGCCTTCAACGGCGATCCTTTAGATAGCAGCATTAGACGCGGTCTGGCACGCACCAGGCTGCGCATCGGACTGAGACATTTCCTTATTACAGGATACATGGCATGGGATACAGGGTCAGATTACACAGCGCAACTTTACTAGAGCAGACCATCTCTGGGACATTCATTCACCAGCAGACAGCCCTAGATTCATGGATACAGTTACGAAGATTTTGTGTGGCGACTTTGCGGAGTACACAGACTCTGGTCATGGCGTTTTTCTTTTATATACTTATACCATTCAACTTCTGTTTTATTATATCCCGAACCATATATCATTTACATGTGACCAATATCCAATGCAACTCTTCGTCTAAAATGCCCATCGCTCTCCAAACGCCGTATATGCCCAAGCCCGATGAAAAAAAAAAAGACCAAAAACAGGCCAAAGCCATTCCTATCGGCTCTTGCCATGTCCCCGTCTCTTCCTCCAAAGCTCAATCCCGCTCTCCACCTCGTCCCACGTAACGCCATCCCGCACCAGCTTCATCGTGACACCCAGCTTCTCCGTCTCCATATTGCGGCTCTCGTCGTCAAAGAAGAGCATATCCTCGTACCGTATCCCAGACCGTTTCTGCAGCGTCTCAAAGTGCCGAATCTTGCTGCCCGGGTAAATCTCGACGCCGCCGTCAAACGCCTCGAGCGCCTTGCGCGGCTTGTCCCCTTCCTCGTGGCCCGGCACGTGCAGCATCTTGAGCAGGTCCCTCGCGAGCGACGGCGCGCTCGTGCGCGACGCCACGCCCAGCCGGATCTTGGTCTCCGGGCTGCCGTCGCCCGCGTGCGGCAGCAGCGCCAGGATCCCCGGCACGTCCGCGTAAAAGGCGTAGTCCTCGCCGTACCGGTCCGCCGCCGCCGTGTGCGTCCCGTTGGGCTTGAGCGGCGGCGTGACGTGCGTGTCTACCCAAAACGGCCACAGCGTGTAGTCGAGGTCGAATACGATGAGCTTTGGGAGCGGCAGGGACGGGTCGCAGAGGGAGGCGGGCAGCGTCGTGCTGGTCGGCGAGATGGTTGAGAAGGAGTAGGTAGATGTGGCGGAGGGCGGCGCCACGGTGCGCGAGAGTTTGCGGGCTACCATGGTGGCGGTCGGGTGATGCTTTTCAGGTCGATTCGTAAATGAACGTGTTCCTTATGCAAATATGTACAGGAAAGTTTATGAGCGACTTGGAAGATATTATGAACACGGCATTTGGGGCGGCGAGGGCGAGGGTCGAAACGTGTGGAAGGGAGGTGAATTTAAGCGAGGGATGCTATTGCGTCACTCCAGATTTCGATGTGGGGTCCCGGGTAGATGTGCCTGAGCAGCGACTGGCCGGTTATAATGCGGAGATGTACGACTACACGGTTAAAATTATTCGTGTTTCTTGTTTGATATTTTATTAGCTGTATATTCTCACCATTAGTTTGCCTTGTTGCGCGTTGTCTGGTGTGTGTGCTACTGTGGTCATGATTTGGTACACGTTCGCCTTTGCTTTGGTTGAGGGCTATGCTGTTCAAGCCGCTTGAAATGCTTGAAATTATTGCGCTGCTCACTTCTTTCATGCTACTGGCAAATTAAGTTGCATAAACCAGAACATACCTTTATACCATAATTTATCTGATAGACTGTTAAAGTACCAGCAGTGCTTAACTTTGCTGCGTGGTGATTAACTTGCGCCGCAAAGTATAACGGTTTATATGCAACGGCGAAGATGTCTGCATCTTGATGTTTACTCATGTTTTCTACAATTTTGTATCAAGTGTTTGCTTAAATTCCATTGTATCGCAGTGATACCAGAAAAGCCGACAAAACCTCCCCATCCCCGAATCATCCACCACCATGGCTTCGTGGGAATCTTTCAGCTCCGTCGCCCAAGCGCTCCTGACAAATCTTACTGGGTATACTCCTAGCACGAAATCTACAGCTACTACACTTACAGATTCGAGAGACACATTCACTCTATTCCCAAACCTCCCATACGATGTTCGAGAGTTGATATGGAAAGCGGCTTTGCGCCCACACCACCTCGACCGTCAAACGGCAATCCATCGGATCAAGTTTACAAATCGAGATGACCACGTCGTCCTCGAAGGTCCAGTGATTTTCTCTCTGAACCGACCGTTTTACAAATATCGCGCAGAGCCATTTCACCAATACCGCAACCGACCCCGATCGGCGTACCTCTACGACGCCGGCATGTGGACGGCGTGCAAGGAGTCGAGACGAATTATGGCGAAGTACAACGGCACTCTGCTCACAGACAACGACCCATTGCCACCTTGCATCCTTGACGACAAGCACTGGAACGACCCGCCTGGCCACCCGGATAACATCATACACGGCGCCTCCCTTCGTAGGCCGGTAGAGTGCAAGGCATGTGTCATGACTGCCAGGGGAGCCTCTCTCGAACAGTCGTTTCAGTTGCATGTCTACCCCATCAAGGATGTATTCCTTATAGATGCATCGGATTGGAAAATGACGATGCACTACAACGCCGTGCTCTTCTACTACCCATTCTCCGCGATGCTAGGTGCGTTTCGAGCTCCTCCCGAGCTGGCATTTGACTACCACAATTCCTGGACCGAGGAGGTCCCCAGGGATAAAACTGAATTATTTGAGGAGCCTTCGGCCCGCGGTTGCATGCTACGAATTCTCCGCGCGGTTGTCCGAGAAGAAATCAGGTGCCAGATGTGGCTGATTGATCGCGTTGCCCGCCTCAAAGATGGTTCGACACCGGGTAATCCGGTGGTCGAGTTTTACGATTGCGATAGGGAGTATGTGAGGTCGACTATGTGGCGAATGCACATTAATCGGCGCGACTGCTACTCATCCGTTCCTCGGTTTGTTGAGATTATATATGATATCTTGCCACGGGCGATGCGAGGTCCTGAAAAGTGCTTCAAGGGTGTCATGGTGTATAAACGAAAGGAAGGAAGCGCCTAATAATAGCCACAGTGGAAGGAATGAGTCTATATACGAGTAAATAAGGCGTTGAAGAAAATGCAATGTTCGATAGCTGTCACCGTTTCAAGCTTTCCAGCATTTCCAGCGATAATTTTTGCACTGCGGAATGTATTCTTAATACACTTTGATCGACAGTAATTTCCAGCGCTTGAGTGGAGTGTTTTTAACGAGGATTTAATATACATTATCGTGTAGGGTGGAAATGCGGTCCTTGGTGATTAGCACGGAGCAAGTATTGTGGGCATCTCACCTAATCCGCGATGCCCTCTTGTTCCTCCTTTTCTTGGCCAGGTCTCTTATCCATACCTTGCTCGGAATCTTCCTTCTTCTTAGCCCAAGGAGCGGTGACACTTTTCCACTCCAGTGCGCACGCCGCGGGGACGCACACGCAGTTCAGCGCCAGCGCAATCTGAAAGACGACCTGCAACGAGCTGTTGTATGCAGCAAGACCGGCATGTTGCTTATCCTCGGGAAGGGCGTTCAGAAGAGTTGTTGCACCGGCGCCATACACTTTGCTCGCTTCAAGGGGAGAGCCGAGAATGTCGGACAGTCTGCCGACGAGCTGGTTGGCGAGGACATTTTCTCCGACCGAGATGAAGACGGACGAGAGGAGAAGGCCGCCAAACAACGCCATGGCAAAACCAGTCGGTGCATCCTTCTTGGCTAGCACCGTCTGTATGGCGAGATTGGGAACCTGGTAAATGAGGCCAAGGCCGATTCCGTTGACAATCTGGTAGCCGATCCACGTACCTTTCGAAGAGTCGGTTTTGAACGAAGAAATGAGGCCAGCGCCAATTGTTGAGATGACCGCCCCGAATATTGCAGACGGCGTGTAGTATCCGATCTTGGATGTAATGATACCACCCACCATCAATCCTATAATTAGTGATGCCATCAACGGGATGGTGCGAATGCCAGATTCCACGGCGGAGACATGCGTGATGGCCTGGAACCAGTTGGGGAGGAAGTAGACTGCAGATCTTTAGTCGCCGAGAAAATGCTGCTTAAAATAGAGATTAAACTTACTTATGAGAAAGTTGGAGGCACTGAAGAAGACGAACAGGAAAAACGCAGCAATAACGGTTCGATTCTTAAAGAGGTGGTGCGGGAGGGTCGCTGTTTCAGGGAACTTGATCTGAATGGCTACGAAGCCAAGTAAACATATGATTCCAACTGTGAGAAGCGCAATGATACGACTATTTTTCCACTGTGCCCTGTTAATAAACAATACATGTAAGAGTTCAGGGCTATCGTGGCGGGCTGCTACTTACATGATAAGTCTGTCCGCCCCACTGAAGAGCGAGCAGGATGCAAATGGTGCCAGCAGCGACGAGAATACTGCCAGGGATATCGAGCTGGCGAAGTTTCCATTTTAGAGGCCTATCTACCAATTCCTGCCGTTGTGGGATGTCGAGAAAGGCGATGATGGTGGCCATTGCCACGCCGCCGATTGGTAAGTTGATATAGAAGCACCATCGCCACGTCGCATGAGTTGTGAATGCACCGCCGATCAATGGTCCTCCAATTTGAGCGATTGTCTGCATGGATCCCATCTTCTACAAGTCAGAAACTGGACAACATGTCGCGTGGAATAGAAAAATTGCTTACCGCAGCAAATAGCTTTGGCTTGTGGCGTAGCGGCACGACGTGGACCATGGATGTCATCTATAGCGGCTGTTAGCGAAAAGGGATTTTACCGGATCCAAGACTACGTACAGCCCCAGCAAATATCCCCGCTGCTCCAATGCCAGCAATAGCTCTGCCAATGATAAAAGTAATGGAAGAAGGAGCAGCGCCGCAAATGGCCGATGCAATCTCGAAAGTAAGCACGCTCAGGAACAGCGTGTACTTGACGGAGAAAAAGGTGAAGAGTTTCCCAAAAAGCAGCTGGAGTGCGCAGGTGGACAAAAGGTAGGCGCTTCCATACCATCCAAAGTCATGCAGAGAGTTGAACTCGTTTGTGATTTGTGGAATGGCCTTGATAGGTTAGCCGAATCGCATAGGCTGTCGTACTGACATGGCTGGCGTACTGTGGATACAATGGTTCTGTCGAGGGCGACAAGGAACAGGCTCATAATGATTCCTAGTGTGAGTAAGAAAACTTGCCAGCCCGGCTTTGTTTCGCTGAGGGCCTTGTCGTCAGAGTCGTCGTGTGATGATGCCTCCTTCTCCTCTGTGGTGCGCGGCGGAGACGATGAGGTACTGTCGCCTCCGGGCGATGATGTGGATGTTGATTTGATAGGCATGATTACTGAGGTGTAAAAAGTGTTTGATAATTTAATCCAGATTTTCCATTGCTCCTATGGAGCGTATTTATACAAGTTCAGGCACGACGCCTGCAGTAGTGTCTGCTGCACCGTCGGGAACTACAAAAGAGCGGCCTGCGACAAGTCTGGCGTGGACCCCTTGCTCTGACGATATTTTTAACTCGCACATGCCTCTTTCACGTTACAGAGAAGGACAGAGGTCCATTCAATGACGAATTAAAGAGATCGCCCATCCACCGCATTTGTGATCCGTCCTGTAAGTCACAGTCCCTCGCGCGATAGAAAAGCGCGAGAGCCCCATCGCGGCCCGCATATCCGCCACCGTTCCGGCTAGGCCGACTGGCGTCGTCCCAGAAAGGAAATCTTTCAGCTACGGTGGGGTCGTCGGCAGCGGGGTCCGTTCCCTCCTCGCGCCTTAGAAACGCCCGAAAGGCAAACCGTTCTCCCTCTTCTACCAACATGTAATTTCTTGATCATACAGCGCAAGTGTGACCCTCTTATTTATCGCTCTTAATGAGGAACGAGTGCGAAGACTATGCTGTCGGAACCTGATAACACCAAGCATGGCCGGGTACTAGCCTGTGCACTGTGTAAGCAGCGAAGGGTCAAATGCAGCCGCACTTTTCCGTGCACCAATTGCGTTCGCGCTGGCGCAGAGTGCAAGCAGCCAGCTCTCAGTACGCGGCGGCGTCGATTCCCGGAGAGGCAACTCCTTGATCAACTCCGGCATTACGAAGATTTGCTTCGCCGGAATAATGTTGCATTTACGCCTTTGCATCCTTCTTCAGCTGCTTCCGTTGTCGACGGCAAAGACGTGGAGGGCAGCGATGCGTCGCAACCGAATGAAAGTGACAAGAAAGAAGCCATGTACGTCTTGAAATACTCCTAGAACACGTTGTAATAAATTAATCTAACCAGATACTCGCATAGTGATGTGTGGCAGGCAATCAAACGAGTGGCTCTCTACGACGACCAAGACAATGAAAGTGATGCTGAAACCGCCAGTAGCGTTAGTAGCTACGACGATGCCCACGAACGAGTCAAAGAATCTGTCTTAGCCAATGACCATCTTCTCTTTGGTGCACCTGATCCCGACTTTCCGCTCCGCGCCTCTCACCCAAATCAAGCACAAATATTTCGCCTCTGGCAGGTTTACTTGGACAATGTCAACCCGCTCCTCAAAGTAACCCACACGCCTACTCTGCAGCCACGTATAATCGACGCAGCCAGCGACATTGGAAGCGTCAATCCTGCGTTCGACGCGCAGCTATTCAGTATATATGCCGTTTCTGTTATGAGCCTGTCGGAAGACGAATGTCAAGCTTCGTTTCATATTCCGAGAGATGTTTTACTGAGCAGGTATCAAGTCGCATGCAAGCAGGCTCTTCTCAAATGCGCGCCATGGCGCTCCAACGATCGAGATTGCTTAACGGCTTTGTACCTCTACCTGGTGAGCGCTTTACACATGGCCATATGCATGTCAACTAACCTTCTTACAGACTTCAATTGCGACGCAGGTTGACCCACGATCATTGGCTTGCATGGTTGCTGTGGCTATACGCACAGCTCAACGCATGGGTCTTCACAGCGAATCAAGCTACAGCAGTTCCGGCTGCAATATTCTTGAGGCCGAGATGCGACGCAGGCTGTGGTGGTCCCTGGTCTTGTTCGACCACCGCATTTGTGAAATTGCCGGCCAAGAAAAGTCGACCAGTTTAACGCCGACTTGGGACTGCGGACCACCTCTTAACATAAATGATTTTGAGCTACAGGTGGACATGACACAGGCACCTAAAACACAAAATTCATCTCCAACAGAGTCGCTGTTCGCCGTCGTTAGGAGTGAGCTGGCAGACTTTGTTCGCCACAGCGCCTCGTATATCTGCATTATTAGCGGGCGGCCTTTTACACCTACCGAATTTAATCGCAAAGGTCATGAAGTCAATTTGTTGGAAAAGAGGATTGAAGAAAAGTATCTTGCGCACTGCAATCCAGAGGTTCCATTGCATTATATTACCATCTGGACTACACGAAGCTTCATTGCCAAGCATCGACTGATGGAGCAATACATGACACATGCGTCAATGCCATCCGCAAGAATAACAGACGCTCAGCGGGACACTGCCAATGCTTATGCAGTGCAAATTCTCGAGTGTGATGCCAAACTCAGAGCATCACCTCTCTGCCGTGGTTTCCTCTGGGCAGTTGAGTCCTGGTACTCTCCGGTGCTCGCCTATCTTCATGTTCTTAACATCCTAGCAAGACACCCTGGAGCAGAAGGTGCAGATAGATCTTGGCAGTTACTGTGCCAAGACTACGAAGCCCTCGCCGATGGCCCGAAACATCACCGCACGCGTCTCATGTTCGCTCTCAAGTTTTCCAAGATCACGTTACAGGTCTGGGAGACAAGGGCGAAGTGGCGTAGATTGCATAATATGTCCCCAGAACAATCGCCGCGCTTAGTCTTGGACTCTAGAGAGAATATTAGGGGGATTGGAACGGCAAATGGTTGCAACCCCAGCAGTAACCCAACGAAACAGCTCGCGGGAGGGCTGCCAATCGGCACAACGGGCACGGGCGGTAGCGTTGGCATGGCCAGCACGTTTCCAGAGTCAATGGACTTTGCAGAAATTCAAATGTTTTCATGCGGCCCAGGTTTTGACTTCGCTGATTCTTCTCTCCTATTTTCGGATGCCTTCCCGCACGATGATATGGACACTGGTCCCTTACCAACTATAGGCTGGCCCTAAAGTGGCTGCGAGTATCCTTGAATACTACGCAGTATTAATATCATTAACGAATATAAAAGATGGAGAATTGCTCCCCTTTCCTGCAACCCTAATATTGTGACGTGGGGAAGTCAAAGTGGAGGGAAACAACTAGTGAGCCACCTTGAGCATCCAGGAGAGCATCGAAAAAAGTGTAAGCTACATACTGCATAGCCCAGACCTAGCTCAGACCACCAAGAAACATACCTATTTTTTTACCGTTCTTTGTGGAAGTGATAAAAAAGAATGCCTAATTAACTATATAGGCCGTTCTAGCTTCGTTTTCCTTAAAATTAAGTTCATATGCCAAGGGTCGCGGTGCTTGCCCAATTTGGCGATAGTTGATTGGCAGTCTTCTTAGCTGACAGGTGCGGTGGGACCCCAGGAGTTCAGCCTCAGCCTTCATATGCACGATAACAAGACAGATCTATACGGAGGCAGACACTGTTATTTCCTAGACAACCACGCGCGGTGTACGGGAGTTTAAAATCGCCGAGACGGCGAAAACAACAGCAGCAACTTGCCCCAAGCACAGTGTGTCGCGTGCTGTTCCGACAGCTTGACCTCCTGTGACTTTACCTGCCAAGCATGCCGCTCACGTCTCTACCGCCGGAGCTGCTGCTTCACGTCGCTTCGTGTATTCGGTCAGAGCTAGCTCTAAGTTGCTTATCACGTTGTTCTCGATACCTCCACGAGTATATCGGTCCTCTTCTCTTCCAACGCAATTGCAAGAATGGCAACTCGGCGGTGAAATGGGGTGTTCGCAAGAATCTGCCTAATATTATCCGCCGCGCCATCAACTCCGGGATAAGTCCCAGCACCTTGCAAACAATGAACTTGGTCGACGACGCCATCGTCAGGAATCATTGCGACATGCTAGAGTTCCTCTTCACTGAGTGCCACGTCAAACCAACAACAAATGGAAGTGGAGGTGCGGCGATCTGGCTGGCTATTCAGCACGGCTTGCCTTCCGTCGTCAAGGTGCTGCTGAAGCACGGCGCATCGTTCGAAGCTGCTCGCGGTGATCGCACTCCTCTACATTCCATGGCTCGTCACGGGTATGTGGAATACGCCAAGATGCTGCTGCTAGACGGGGCAGAGGTTGGCGCTGCTGATGATAAAGGCAACACCCCTGCCCATCTGGCGGTTCATCCCTCGTGGACTGGCGTCAACTGGGTGGCCATGTTTGAGTTGCTTGTAAGGCACGGCATCGATTTAAACTGTCGAAACCTGAAAGACGAGACACCGCTCGGCGTGGCAATGGAGCATTCTAAGTTTGAAGTGGCACAGTGGCTGCTCCAGAACGGTGCCAATGTCCACTCGACTCGGGTCGCCGGCACACCTGCTCTTCATTGGGCTGCGAATTATGGCCGTGATATGTTTGTGAAACTTCTTCTTGGCCAGGGCATTGACCCAGACAAAACTATGCCTTTGGATTGGCCAAGAAATGGCGAGACGAGCCAAGATGTCCCTGCCGATACGCCACTTATCCTCGCTGCAGCCAAAGGGCATACTCAGATTGTCAAGATGCTGCTGGCCGCGGGTGCAAATGTCAATGCCAGAGGCGACGATGGCATGAACTCCTTGCAGAGCGCTGCAAATGAAGCGCCCCTTGAACTACTTGAAGTTTTGTTGGCGCATGGAGCTGACCCTCATCATGTCGATGATCAGGGACACACAGTCGCCATGTCCGCCGTCTATAATAAGGACATAAAAGTTCTTGAGCGGCTGCTTGAGGCAGGCGCTGATGGCGAAGCTAAATGTATGCATGGGGAGACGCCGCTCATTGTAGCCGCGCGAAACGGCAACGTGGCAGCTGTAAAATCTCTCGTCGCTTCTGGGGCCGACATTAAGGCCCAAGATGCATGGGGATTTCAAGCAGTAATGACCGCCGCGATGATAGGCAACCTAGAGGAGCTAGACTATCTGCTCAACCAAGGCGCCTTTGATGTCAACGAACAAGATCCAGACGGCCGCACGGCGCTGTATCATGCTGCCAGAGAGGGGAATCACCAATGTATTAAGGCGTTGCTGTCGCACGAGCCGCGAGCGTCGCCGAACATAAAGGATAGATATGGAGCCACGCCTCTCATTGTCGCGGCGCGAAATGGGCATAGCCGGGTTGTACGAGCGCTTGTCGCGGAATCAGACATTTCAATCTTTGATGTCGACTTTTTTGGCTACAACGCGGGCCACTGGGCTTCCAGGTCTGGCAGTGCCGATACGGAGCAACTACTTGAGCTGTACTTCGAGGACGCCGCGTCCCCTGCTGCTGCAGATTTGAATCAGATACATCTAGCACGCTTCAAGAAAAACCAATGCTCCTGCGATGTATGCAGAAGGAGCACTATCCACAATCCTCACGGCCAGGCTCGGGTGTGCCATGTCTGTGTTGGCGATAAGTCCGGGTTTCTAGTCTGTCATTTTTGTATGGCCCAGGGCGCCACCTGCCGCGATGCGTCTCACGAATTGGAATTGTACTCATGCAAATGTGTAGACGAGGAAGAAGAATATGTCGATGATTCAGAAGACAATTATGATGATGATGAAGAGGTAGATGAAGAGGAAGAGGAAGAGGAAGAGGATGAAGAGGATGAAGACCAGGAAGAAGGGGACACTGCTTGATAACGATAGAATCGAATAGCTATACGTATCATGTACTTGAAAATGAAAATATAAAACAGTAAATTGGGCATGCTAGCAATATAGTCCTTGCAAAGGTGGCTACTAAGTGGAGAGAGTTTGGAACTCGTTCCCATTTCCCATAGAATATCCGACATCGTGGTATATCCGAGGCTGTGCCGCCTATTTCTTGGCGGAGATTAATGTGACAGGCGCCTCTTGGCCATTACATACCTGATCTTAGTCAACGCCAAGCTCTGATATTCGATATCTACACCATACAGCTGTTGCACCCCAGCCGGAACCTTCATGGCGTTATCGGGCTTGACCGACTTGACCGACGGTCAACGCCGGGAAACCAGGAGCCTAAAGCTTATACGGCCCCCCCACGCGCCGTTTCCCGTTCGCCAAGATACATCAGGTCACGCCAAGGTGTCAAGGGCTCAAAGCGTAGCAGATCAGCTCTTCATTGGCGCATAGCTTGATGGTTGCTTGCATCGCCGTTGGGCTTCCCCACCCCCAAGGTCGCACTTTCGTTCTCCACGATGCATCTTCTCCCCACGGTGGAGAAGGCATTTTAGAGCTGCCCGATTCATATTCCCCGACTGTCTATAGAAAGCCCGCTATTCTACATTGCTGGCCGTTGATTAGACCATACGGCATACTGATTAGAACTAACAGAGCCAAAAGTCTACATTGAGTGGATGTATCGCGTGAGATCGGGCGTTTGATTGACTGCAGATGAGCCTAGGCAGTCTTTACCAACAACTCTGGTGACTTACGCCAAGAGAGTAATTGCTAATAGACATTACGTTTAGCACTGTAAGTAGGTCTCGGCAGGTAGATCAGGAATACAATAATGAAAACGCCTAACCCGAAAAATTTGTAAGTGGCGTCGTTCAATGATTGCATTGATAATCATGCAGTTCTGCGTGTGACCTTCCTTGGCTGCCAAGCTTTCACATAGATAAAAGGCCGCCGCGTCACCTACCCATGAAAAGAAGCAGCAATGCTCAGAGTCCAATTTTGCACTGTTCTTTGTTCTTGAGCTTTCTGCCACAACCAACACGGTCTAGCAAATTTGTCAGGACGTCAACAACAAACCAGCTCTTCTTGTATACCTCGGATTAAATATCCTTTTTACCAATATCATAGAGTTTTTCTCTGTGTAACTGCACCAACATCGCCCTTTTCTGCCTAATATATATAGTATGGATGAAGAAGCTGGTTCCAACACCATCATACCCGGCAATGCGAGACCCAAGCGCAACGCTGTGGCAGATCGAGCCGCGGCCATTTATTCCAGTTTTACGACTCGCAGTGGCCTTCTTGGAAATTATGACTATGGCTACCTGTTCAAGCCAAATCTGCCATTCATCAGCAGTGGCCCCAACCTGACGCCCTTCTTTGGATTAAACGACAAAATGCCAATTGTCCTTGCGGCCATCCTTGGCTTACAGCATGCACTGGCTATGCTTGCTGGAGTCATTACACCCCCGATAATCTTCAGTGGTAACACTGGGGCGAATCTTGACTCAGCCCAGCAGCAGTATCTCGTGTCCACCGCCCTAATCGTGTCCGGAATTATGTCTGCTGTGCAGATAAGCCGTTTCCGGATACCAAAAACAAAGTATGTTTTACAACTCTATTCTATTTCAACAATACAATCATGCATTCTTAAGTGTCTAAGTTGCCCTTTCTCTATACATGCATCTTCCCGCGAACTTCTTCGTCCTTCCAAAGCACTGACAACTCCTCGCTGGGGATAGTTATTACATCGGCAGTGGCGTCTTGACAGTTGTCGGTGTCTCTTTTACTAGCCTCCCAATTGGCCAGGGAGCATTCCGCCAAATGTACGCAAATGGATACTGCCCGACTGACGACAACGGAAATCCGCTCCCATGTCCTCGCGGCTATGGCGCTTTAATTGGAACCACTTCACTGTGTGCGGTTTTGGAAATTCTGATATCGTTTTTGCCGCCCAAGATACTTTTTCGCATGTTTCCGCCTATTGTTACTGGTCCGACCGTCCTCCTGATTGGCGTTAAACTTATTGAAAGTGGCTTTAAAGATTGGATGGGTGGCAATGGTGAATGTGCGAGACCGAGCTCGCCTGACAGCTTGTTTGCTCTTTGCCCAGACGTTAATGCACCGCACCCGTTGCCCTGGGGGTCCGCCGAGTTCTTAGGTCTTGGCTTCTCTGCTTTCATCACTATTATTCTATGCGAGAGATTTGGCTCCCCTATTATGAAGTCGACTGCCGTGGTGATGGGCCTGATCGTTGGGTGCGTGATTGCCGGTGCGACTGGCTACTTTGATGGTTCGGGCATCAATTCAGCACCGGTTGTCTCCTTTGTCTGGCTTAAGACATTTCCTCTTTCTATTTATGGCCCTCTTGTGTTGCCTCTACTGGCTGTCTATGTCATTATTGCTACGGAGTCGGTTGGCGACCTCACAGCCACCTGCCACTTATCGAAAATTGAAACGGAAGGCAAGACTTACGAGTCTCGCATCCAAGGAGGCATTCTGACGGATGGACTTAATGGTGTCGCTGCGGGGTTGATGTCCCTGACACCTATGGGTCGGTTTTCACAGAACAACGGTGTCATTGCGTTAACACGCTGTGCAAATCGCAAGGCAGGGTTTATGTGCTGCGTCTTCCTGGTTATTATGGGAATTTTTGCCAAGTTTGCTGCAGCTCTCGTCTCTATTCCTAAGCCAGTGCTCGGTGGTATGACTACATTCCTGTTTTGCGCTGTGGCAGTCGCTGGACTGGGCATTATTATTCACGGTGTGGATTTTAACCGCCGAGCACGATTTATCCTGACGACAGGGCTTGCACTCGGTTATGGCGCAACCCTAGTGCCGACCTGGTTTGAGAATGTCTTTACATATGGCGGCGACAACCAAGCCCTTCTAGGCCTGCTAAATGCAATTGTTCTCATCATGGAGACCGGGTTTGCAGTGACGGCCTTTATCTGCATGGCTCTTAATGCTCTCCTCCCGGACGAGATGGATGAGGACATTGGTGCAAGCGAAATAGAGGCTGCTACAACATCTCAGGGGGTTGGAAAAGACGAGGGAGACACGATTCGCTCTTAAGAGCAGAATTGTTGAGATGGGGGAACGCGATGCAGTGGTTGGCCTCGCGCGAGGGCTAGCGAAACGGCTGTCCTTCGTAGGCCACATCCATGTGGAAGACAATCAGCAGTCCACGACGAATGGGCGCCTAATTCGCTGTAGAAACAATTTAATAGCCCAATTCTGCCCTATGTTTCTTCCGTTTGCTGTCAGCCACCTAGATTTGCGGCTGAACAAGCGTGGGTCTTGGTTTTGTAGGCATTTCACACAATACAATCATTCGGATTGGCTGGATGTGCACGGCAAAAAGACGAGGCTTGGAGCTGGTGGAACGGCTTATAAATAAGTAACTCCCACTTTACATGCGAACGAGACATTCACTCGTGCCTTGTATAAACCACATGCCCTTTCGTGGTAGAAAAGATACATCCCGCTCAACTCCATCAACGCCATAACACAGTCGTGCCTTTCTCCCCCAGTAATGGTGTCCCTTTCTCAAACAGTTGCTATAGTTGGGGCTGCAGGCAAGGTTGGCTATGCCACCGCAGTATCGCTGCGACAAGCGGGAGTGCAAGTCAGAGCTATACTTCGCAACAGTTCCAAAGAGGCCCGCCTGGTTGAGATTGGCTGTGAGATCTATGTCGCTGACATTCAGGATTCGGATGCGCTCGCGGCCGCCATTCGAGGCGTGGACACGGTCCAAATCATCTTGCCCGTGGCACCCGAAGTACAAGACACATGCGAACAGATGTTTGAGGCAATAGAAAGCCTGGCCAGCGCCGTTGAAAAGACGCATGCAAGGCGCGTGCTCGCCATTTCTGACTACGGCGCTCACGTCACCCACGACATTGGGATGCCTACAATGTTTCATGCATTCGAAGCAAGACTCAGCAAACTGGATTGTGAAGTGATAATCGTCCGCTCGGCACCACACATGGAGGGATGGGCTCGTGCAAGCCGATTAGCAGCGGAATCCGGATCGCTGCCTAGCTTCTACTGTCCTGCAGACATGGCCTTTCCAACAATCTCAGCCGCAGATCTTGGCAGGATCTCGGCAAAATTGTTACTGCGCTCTTCAGGCAAACGCGGTGTTGAGATTGTACATGGCGAAGGACCGCGTCGGTACAGCGCCAATGACGTCGCCGCAGCGCTAAGCACGCTGCTAGGTCGAAACATTGCTGTGAAAATAGTACCCCGACAACACTGGGACGACCAGTTGCAGCGAGTAATGAACAGGAGTCTCGCAGAGCTACTAGTCAAAACCAACGACGCTCAAAATAGCGGCCTCGTTGATGTCGATCCTAACTCGGGCGAGGTCTTCTACGGGACAACAGAACTAATCGATGCGTTACGGCCATTGTTGGGCCTAGCAAAGATTTGAAACCACATAGTTTTACAAAGTATTGCTGCCAGATGGGCCGATATACACCCGTCATGTGATTCTGATTTGGGTGGCTAGCCATATTGTTGTCTGAGTGGGGTGCAGTAATGAATACGGCGTCCGAGGCGGTTTCGCAGTGTGAGGATTGGAGAAGACTACGTAGCTTGAGCAAAAATAACTTTAGCTCATCCTGCATCATCATTCATATCTGACACCACGTAAAAAAAGTAAAACTAATCTCTTTGCCTTTCATCTTGGACGTTCCTTAATAAGGGGTATGTGGTCAATCTTACCTGCATTTGAGCTGAGTTATGGAGCATGAGGCTGAGTACCAATTTCACAAGATGCGGCAAGCTGGACCGCGCCCTTCCAGGCCAAAATTGCCAATGTTTGGGTGCAACTGTGCTCTGTAACATATTAAGCAGGAAATATGGATGAAACTGCATTTGCCTACGAGTCGCTTCCCAGCCCATCACATATTCGCCTGCTAGAGAGGCTACCTCCTGCTTCTGACGGCTCGCTCCGCTTCCGTCTTGTCACAACAGACCTCGACACTGAATCAGTGCTGTCGTACTACTGTCTCTCATACACATGGGGTAATCCATTCGCGCATGGCCTGGGCTTCAGCGAGGCGTTTGACGCAGCAGACCCCGAGTACGACGAGTCCAACAAGATACGCATCCTCATTGATGGCAAGGCCCTTGACATCCAGCGCAACCTGCACGACGCACTGAGCACCATCCCCGACGACACCTTCAAGCAATTTGTGTCGCGGCCGCTGGACAACACAAAGGGCCACAGGTACCTGCACAGAGCGGCCGCTTTGGGTAAGGCGACTCTCCTCCGGCTGTGGCTGGCGCGCGGCACGGACATCAACATCACCGACGATGAAGGCTACACTGCGTTGCACTACGCCGCAGGAAACAATCAGCTCGAAACTACACGCATTCTTATTAGCTACGGCTGCGTAGTGGACATTCAGAATGATGCCGGCAAGACGGCGCTAGACTGCGCAGTGGATGAAGGGTACGACGAGGTCGCTGCCTTACTGCGAGGTCATCAAGACGTCGAAAAATGCGAGATTGAGTTGCAGCTCGTGTATCCGTACATTTGGGCAGACGCGATATGTATCAATCAATCTTGCATCGAGGAGAAGAGCGCTCAAGTCAGCGTCATGGACCGCATTTACTCTTCGGCAGCCTTCGTCGTCGGATGGCTAGGGCCTCCAGATGCATTCTCAGAGCGAGGCATAAAGGCCCTAAAAACTCTTAAGAAGTATTCAAGAGCTTTCTCTGATAGCGAGATTATCCCCTTTGGCGGCAAGAGCAGCGAAAAGTACGAGGCGGCAAGCATGCCCTACCTTCATACTGACGACTGGATAGCCCTTGGCAGCCTCTTCCAGCGGCAGTGGTTCCGCCGAGCTTGGATCATACAGGAGGCAGTCCTGAATAACGGGTTTCTTATATATCTAGGCACTACGTTGATTGAGTGGCGGCAGCTCGGGGATGTCGCCGAGGCCATCCGGTACCAGGAGGCCAAGCTTGGCACCGATTCGTCTACCCGTTTTGTTCCATCCAAGGATGTGGCCGTCTCAGTAGTCCGGAACATGGCCGAGGTGGCCAAGCTTCGGCGCAGCAAGGCGATGGCGATTCATCCGGAAAAGGTGGAGAGCTGTCGTCAGTTCTTCACGCTCAAGACCATGGCTCACAACTTTTGGACCTTCCTGGCGACGGACCCGCGCGACAAGATCTTTGCATGTTACGGCCTGCTCAATGCCTTTGCGCAAGACAGAAAACTGGCTGACTACAGCCTAACAGTGCCCCAGGTCTATACCATGGCCTGTAGGGAACTCATCGGGCAAGAGGGCAATCTTAGCCCTTTGGGTAACTGTGTATATCCTCTCCACAGGCGACCTGACCTACCATCATGGGTCCCAGACTTTGGCCTCCCTGGCTTGAACGCCGTGCCGGACTCGTTCACAGCAGATCGTAAGCTGACTTATGTGCCACCAAAGATAACGCAGACTATGCAAGACCCAGAACTGCACATAAAAGGAGCATTCCTGGGTCGCGTGTCACGCGTGGGGGGACGTGCAGGCACAGCCGGCATCGAGAAGCTCGCATTTGACCGGTCTTGGCTGACGCTCCCGCTAGCGATGCGTGGCAAGGGCGGATACGGTGACAACATGATCTTGTCATCGATACTATGGACGACATTGTGTATGGGCAAGTCATCGGGTAGCTTGTTCGACTCAACAAAGTATGGCAATGGGGCGGATGACATGCAAGGCATGGAGTTTCGTTACTTTCTTAACTTGTTGATCCTGGCAGAGGCGGACAGTAAGATCCGCGAGAAGCTGGGGTTCGCGAAACGCACTTCGACGCAGGAGCTGTGGTTTGATGTGAGCGGGTACGATCCCATGACCGAAGACCCCGAAATGGAGGCTATTCTCGCGGACCTCGATGCTTTCGAGGAGCACGATGGCGGGTGCTGGACGCCAACGCGGGCAGAAGTTCTCAAAAACTGGTACAACTACACATACAACGTTCTGCGTGTCATCGAGGTCGACCTCGAGAAGCCACCAACCGACATACACTTGCCACCAGGTATCTCGCAAGATTCCTCTCGCGCCATTGGCAACGGCTACGTACTGCCTAGCAGCCTGCCGGCGCACAAATTACAAGGCTTCATAAATGCGTACAGTATTCTGCATGGTGGTAGACAGCTGATGACGTTCCATGAAGACCGGTATCTCGGACTCGGATCGCTGACTGCCCGGCCGGGCGATGAGTTGTGGCTCCTGCCGGGGCTCTACGCGCCAGCACTGATGCGAGCCAAGGAAGAGGCACCGGCTACGGGCGAATCTCGTCGGTACGAGTTCTTGGGTGCCTGTTACGTTCACGGATTCATGGAAGGCGACATTAGAATTCCAAACGAGCTAGAGGATATTACTTTGATTTAGACACGCAAGGCAGAGCAGTGTCCCATCGGAAGCATTCGTATACCACCAGAATTAAACCTGTTATCAAACAAAAGAGGTCTTTTAGTCCCCTTCCCTTTCACATTCGAAGAAGCCAGCGCGCAATCACCATTGCGTCACGTATAGTTGCCCACACACCCTTTCATCTTGGATTGCCCCCAGCCCAGCGAATCCGTCGCAATGCGTTGATACCGTCATCGCCAACATACTATGTGTTAGAAAACATCTTAGTTGTCTCGCACGACCGCAGCATATACAAGTGTAGACGAAACTCCAAGCGTTTAAACTGTGGTAGTAGCGAACAGGAATATGTCCGTTGCAGCCAGTGGTACTCGGTAGAGCTCCTCTTGTAGCGACGAGCATGGCGTAGGTAGGTAGATGGCAATTTAGGAAGGTGGGCGGCCCCCAACACGGCGCTCCCAAAGGCACCACGGCAGGCCCTCCATATGCACCATTTCCTTAACATCAACCAGAATTGTCGTACACCACCCCTAAGCAGCCTTGTATCGCTGTCCTCATTCGGTGAACATGCCGACGCACAATACGGACAGTGTCCACAACGACCACAGCGGCTACAGTGGCGACAGGTTCTACAGCGGCTACAGCGACGACAGCGACTATAGTGACCGCGGCGACGTGGAGGACTCTACCTACCAGGACGATGAGAGAATCTTGAAGATGCTCGGAGGTCGCACTCCAGCACAATTCGTGCAGCTCCCATTGGAGCGCCGGCAAGCTATATATCGCCGGAATTTAGTTCAAAACGCCCCCGTGATAATTGAAGAGTGCGATGATGACGACGAGATGAATCCGGATATTGCCTCAGGGGTCTGTTTGCGGCAGCAATACTTTATGGGCTTTAATGAGTTGGGCAAGCAGATAGTGAAAGAAGCGACAGAAGTTTACTACGGCGAGAACGACTTCCGTGTACGGCTGCATTGGCTCTGTGAGTTCAAGACGGACGTTCTCGGGCACCACAAAACTCCTGTGGACACGGCATCATTGGTCCGGGGAACACTCAAAGTCTACGCTGATTTGCACGACACTGGACACGGCATCATTGGTCCGGGGAACACTCAAAGTCTACGCTGATTTGCACGACACTGGACACGGCATCATTGGTCCGGGGAACACTCAAAGTCTACGCTGATTTGCACGACAACCATGTTTATGCCTCGGAGCCAGGCTACGGGGTGGCCGCCCTACCAAAGTGGTCTATGGACCGACTGCGTGACTTGCTCCTCTTCACCCGAGCACGGCGTGTCGTTCTAGTCCTGCGCCACGGGGCTGCGTCTGTGATGAAGCAAACCATCGAGGACATGACACCAGCATTAAATCAGCTGCATAGCCAGCTTGGTGCGGCATTCACTGCGGAAAAGCAATTACAGGGTAATGACTGGTCGTTTTGGAACGCGCAGACTGTTCAGCTGGAATGATGCGGCAATACTCCGCGCCTGGTCTGGACGACGTACTAATTATATCATAACCACTCTTCGTTCAAATCAAATGCAGATTAATGCTGCCATGGTATAATGTAGACATCCGACATAGGAAGAACTTGTAAAGGAGCCTCTTTCTCTTCGCCAACCTCGTGAGAGCACCGGTCGCTCGGCTCGAAGCAAGCCTGCTGTGGTGTTGGCGTGCTTGTCTGCGACGCGGATGGCAGACACCCACTCCCAGTAGGTCGCGCCTTAATATTCATCTGTATGCCCGGTCCTGCCTTCGTAATCTTGCGCGCTGTCATGTAAACCGTTTCACGTCGCTTTCTTTTACCGGCATCTTGCAAACGCAGCTCAATGCTCTTTCCAGACAGCATATATAGTCCAGCGTGTAGCCTGCCGATGCGTGGCGCCACCCGTCCTACCAAAATGCGGGGGAGCAGGTACAGCTCCGAGAGGGTAAATATGGCAACACCTTCGCTGGATCCGAAAGTCGCATGATGCCACCTCCCCCTTGCATCTACCAAACATACATCTCCGATCATGACCCAAATTACGGTCCCAACTGCTCCAATCCCTCAGGACGACCTTCAGACCGTCGTAGAAAGCCGGACGAGAGAGTGGCATTTTCACATATATTTCCTTTTACAGTCGCCCACGGAAAAGGCTGCCGCGCTCGCCCTGCGCGATGCCGTGCTGAAGCTGCGGCGTGATGGTAAAGTAGTCCACTGAGCGAGGCATCTGCTCTCTTGATTAACAGTTGTGATTGTGATTGCAGGTGCTTTCGTCGCAGTTCCTTTGCACACGGTCAATGAATATCCCATTGGTCCACACCCCGCAGGATCATACGAGAGTAAGTGCTAATTCACAAATGTGGCAGCGAACAGTGCACTGCTAACTATTCGACCAGTCTGGGTTCCGGACTCCTCGTTTTCTGATGTCTTTTTTTACTTGGCAACGAATCGAGGGAACCTAAGGTAGGCTTCCTTTTCCGGCTGTGCATGCATGAGGGCAATGTCTACCATCTGCTTCTGTTTTAATGGAATAATGCATGGCCTCTTGCTGACACAAACTCTAGTGTTCTCATCCACCCCTTAACAGCACAGCAACGAAGGGACCACGAGTCACGCAATGGTTGGCTGGGCACACCGTGGCCCATCTACTTGGATGGGTTGCCTGTAGAGAGCGAAGAGGCTCCTTTGCAGTATCCTGAGTTGGGCCTTGGCTGGTCCACTGCTCCGGAAGAGGAACCATCTCTGGATGAGAGGCGACGAAGAGGGGCTCGGGTTGAAGAACTGCTAGCTAATGATCCCATGGCGGCTCCAGCCCCTGCGGTGTAGTCTGATGAACTGCTGAAGATCGGTGGTCAGTGACACATGGATCCTTCAAAGGCGACATGACTTCAGCCGCCAAAGGTTTGGAGACTCTCTGAGGCTCTACGATCGTCTCACTGGGCCGGTGTTTCCGTGATGCAGACGTTTGTGCTAATATTTCGGAATCTGGCCGACCTTCCGTAGCTTCAATACAGGCATGATATGTACTCTCGTTATAAGTAATGGTGACCCAGAACTCTGTAACTAGATAATTAGAATGATTGGGCTGATATGCTTATCGTGCTGCCAACCTTCTCGTCTATCCCACTCGGTCCCTTCAAGACAGTGGCAAATACGCCGCGCACATGCAGGCTGCAGATCGGCTATATCCTTCCTCTGATGGCTTCAAACTATATGCTGTGCCATGATTGCCCCGTACTGTTTTTTTACTTGGCGTTTTGTTCCATCGCCTTGGCCTTGGCAAACGCTTTCGAAGTCTGCTTGAAGCTATTTACCAACAGAACAAGCGGAATGACTATCCAAAACGCGTTGAGGAGCATAAAATAACCCCAAAAATAGTAACGCTCCGGCCGAGAGTACGACTTGTGGTAGACAATCTCATCAAAGGCGCACGTCCCGTAGTACAAAACATCACCGTAAAGCTGCCCGAGGCTGATGACGGTCTGCAGCGAGTGCCTCCACGGCAAGTCGTAGACGATGGAGTAAGCGCACAAAAGAGACATTGGGCCCCAGAACACAGAGGTAATAGCTTCCATGCAGAACATAAAGGCGTCCATGGTGAGGTAGCGCGAGTCAGACAGGGCGTACTCCTTCCACATTTGCGTGAGGATGCTGGTATCGCTGCCCATGTGGTGCGCATTGAATACATAATGCCCTATTCATATGAGCTTCATTCTGTCTAAATTGAAAATTGGTGTCCTCGTTACCTTCTAGTCCGAGATGTATACACCCGCAAAGGACAAACCAGAGGGCGGCGGCAACTTCGGTTGTCGGGAGAGTCGGTCGTATGCGTCGTATGGCAAGAAATGTCGGATAGAGCACCGCAGTGCTCGTTGTAGCGAATATCGCCAAGATGGTAGATGTTGAGAGGGCCTTGGGCACGAAGCCGTGAATGACGGCGCTCGGCGGGTAGTACGGGTGGTCTGTGTGAGAGATATTCATTTTGACGCTTGCAATATATGGATCGCGATTGTTCCCGGGCGCTGATTAAATCGCAAGTAGAAAATTGTTGTACAGAGAGTTCACGATGTATTTTGGAAAGGAATCAGTCGGCTTATATACCAAGTACGAGTACGAGTACGGTAGCCTCGTGAAGAGGCAGGCTGCTATGCGAGTCCGTGCAAATGAGATCGATCCCTGCACCCGCCAAGATTCACCAATGAAACAGCGTCTAATAATCCCAATGGATCCGGCAATCTGACTTCCGTGTCGGACGATGTGTTAATTTGCCGAACAACGGGCCCGGTCGCTGTATTTAACTGCTTCGGGGACGCGGAGTATTTGCAGATGCCGGAGATGGCGAGCCGTTAACCTACGATTTAAGTTGGAGTCTGGGCGATCCCAGTTATGCCCGCTGCAATAATATCCTATACATTGTGGCCAAGAATGCATCCATCACTGAACGGCTCATACCAAGTGCGTGCCCAGAGTACCGCCTACTCGACACTTGAACAACTGCGATGCATGTGTTACTCAGTCAGATTCTGGCCACGTTCACAGCACAGGGATAGTACATGCAGCCTTAAGATACAGTGCTACGCAGTAGCGCAGTGGCGGTGTTGCGCGGCTGGATGACGCAAAGAGCCTGCGCCAGGGCTACACTAGCAAGCTAACGGTTGTGACCGGTAGAGCTTGTCGCACTCATGGCGCCCTGAGGCCGCTGGAGCAATTGTACCTCACCAGCTGGTTTTGAGGCCGTATCTCGGTTTATCGAGGCCGGCCGAAGGTTCCGACACCTCCACAAGATAGTAGCAGACCCCAGAAACGGCAAGACGGGGTTATCTGAGCGATATATGGATGAAACTATAACCTGTTGACTATCATGGTACAGCAAGTCTAAATGCAGTCTAACAGGGGTCCGCTACCATTCGTCGGTACGCTGCTGGGCAATTGAGTTTCGGCGTTGCGAGGGACCCCCGGTTCTGCGGGCTTCGATGGCGAGCGAGGCGCGGGTGCTACTCGCCAAGTCTACTCCACCGGGTCAGAATGGAGACGGCAGCATGTCCAGTGCATCCTTTGTACGAGTAGCAGTGATACGGGCGGTTATGAACGAGACGAAGTGCTTCTCTGGTGTGCATGTTCCCTCTAGACTCCCGTCTCTGGCGCGTAGTTCGTGTTCCGTGCGACTCAGGTGCCATAACACTATCAGAATATTCATACTATATTTAGTCACACCTGTCTCAGGATTGTAGGGCGGGCTCAGCTTTCTTCACGACAAAAGGTACTCGGCAGCGACGTACCAGGCGCTAAAGAAAAAAAAACCCGGCGCCCCACGCACCACCCTTTTTGGCGGGCGGAGAGCTGGGAAAGCTGGTGCCATAGCCTTCAGCCACCTGGTAATACGGTACGGTGCGGGCGCTGAGCACACCACACGGCGCGCACACAAAAAAGAGAGCTTCCAAAGTACCTCGTAGCTTGACCTTGCCCAGCTGCGGCTCCGATTCTTTTTCCTTCTCCGCCCCCCTCCTCCACCACCTCCTCCTCCTCCTCGTTCGGCTTGCCCCAATCCTGCCTGTCGTCACCACCTACCTACCTGGCCTCTTCTCTTTTGCCTTGCTTTGCCTCGTCATCACCACACCACCACCCGGACGACGAAGACGACGACACCTCCGGATTAGCCACGTTGCGACAGCATTGCATCCAGCATCTTGCATTTTGCATCCTGCGTGTTTCTACTTGAGAGCTCCGTCCTCCATCACCGCCCGCCCAGCTCCTCAACAACGACTCCTTTTGAGCTTCCAGCCGTTCTTGTCGAGATCCGACTCTCAGCGACCAGCACCGACATAGCTCCTTGATCAGCTCAACGCCAGTCGCCATGGCTCCTCCTCAAAACGCCACGCTCCAGGACCGCCTCCTGGCTCTCGCCCAGACGCTGCAATGTAAGCTCTCTCTCCCGCCTCGGCTCCCGTAGCTGCCTAGCTTTGGTATGATCCGACCGTTGCTAACAATATCCTCCAGTCGCTTGGTTTGCCGGGTACGTTCCTCCACTGGCCTCTCCTCCTGGGGCTGGTCGCATCTCAATACTACTGCGCCCCTGAAGCACCCATCCGTGCAAGACAACAACGCTGCCGAGCCTGCAGCCAGCCGTCGTCACATGAGCATCAGCTAACCAGACGCTTCCAACAGGCACTTGACCCTCATCCTGACCACGATCCGATATGGCTTCTCCTGGCTGCGCATGAACTACTACGGCGGCATGGCCGTTTTGTCGTACCGCACCTCGTTCATCGCCGCCGCTCTGACCTACGGCATTGTCGTCTTCAAGACGCAAAAGGCCCGCGCAAAGACTGGCACCCAGATGTCCGGCGGTGCCATTGGTCTCCTCTCTGATGAGAATGTCCAGTACCTCTGTACGCCTTGCATTGCCCGCTATTCCGCTCGCTTCGTCTAAAGCTAACCCATTGTAGTGATGGCCCTGGTCTGGCTCTTTGCCCCCCAGTACCCTCTCGCCCTCCTCCCGTACTGCGTCTACTCCGTCTTCCACGTCGCCACGTACACCCGCGCCAACCTGCTGCCCGCCATCAGCCCTCCTCCTGCCGGTCCCGCCGACGGCTCGTCTCCCCGCCCCAAGTCGTCCAGCCCCCTGGCTGACCGCATCGGCGCCTTTGTCAAGGAGTACTACGACTCGTCCATGTCGATTGTGTCCGGCCTCGAGATCCTCCTCTGGTTCCGCATCGTCCTCGCTGCCCTCCTGTTCCAGCGCCGCTCTTGGATCCTGCTCGCCGTCTACACGGCCTTTATCCGCGCCCGCTACTCCCAGAGCAGCCACGTCCAGACCTCGTTCGGCCAGCTCTCGGCTCGCGTCGACTCTCTTGTCAGTGCCCAGGGCACTCCCCCCGCCGCCCGCGGCGTCTGGGACAACGTCAAGAACTACACTCGCCAGTTCCGCGATGCCACCGACATCAACCGCTACATGGGTGGTGCCGGCCCGGCCAAGAAGACGTCGTAAATGCTTTCGCATGGATAGAGCTGGGGCACCCAGTCTTCTCGCGACTGGGTGATCACATCTAGTCACAATACGACGATTTTCTTTGCAACAACGCGATCGTGACAACCTGGTGGTGAGTTTGCCAGGCACGGGAGCATTGCATCCAACACGGAGAAGTAATGGTGCTGTCTACGGCCACGGAGAAGTGGATGGACAGCCCGAAACCCTATGTTTTTTCCAACTGGGGCATGGATATCATGAATACAGCAGCGTTTGTACGGTCATGGTGTTTCTGTTTATGTTTACGGGAGTCCTTTTTTGTTTCTGCCCGCAGCGGCTTGTATGGAGTAGGTAGAATGCTTTTCTGCGACGAGTTGAGATTGGGAGAAACAGAGCGAAGAAGGGGAGGATTGTTAAAAAGGGGTCAGCAAACTTTGTATTCGTACATGCGGTACAGGTTATGAAATTTTATCTCGTTTTCTTCAGATTTTGATGCGCAGGTGAGGTTTATGCGTGCGTTCTTGTTCCTATCGACTGTGACCGCTCAACATGAGCCCTGTAATTTTCTCTAGAGCCACTAGACGTGCTGTGCGGCGTCTTTTAGTGGCTGTTCGACTGGCTGCTCTGAAACCCGGCCGTTTTCCAAGGACAATATTAGCTCTATGCAAGGTTCCGACGCCGCTGTCGATCAGCACGTGTGGCCAAGGTAGGCGACGTTTGGCTTCACGTCATGATGATGAGTGACGCGGAGTGAGCGAAATGGTTATGAAACTGTCTAAGCCTATATGACAGTCCAGAGATATTACCAAAGTAAATGGAGATTCACTAGAGTAATGAAAAATAATATAATTAAAGTCGACTTTGAATCAGGTCTTGTGGCTGCCTGCTGGGCGCTGTGTGCTGTGTGCTGTGCCACCTCTGGGCGTCGGCTTGCCGCTCTTGGCAGAACCAGCCTCGGATGACGTCGCCACTTGTGGCGGCCGCCAACGCCTGCCTTGCGTTGCCGGTGGATAGATCCGGAGGCCGTCGTAGATTGCGTACTGAGACATGGAACATGTTATTATTCTTTATTAATTCTCATAGACCATCACGAAATTGGTAATATCTCTGCTTGCTTCGGTTCTAACTTGCGGCACTTTCGTCTTTGCGCCGCGACTACTCGGGTAGCTCGTACCTGAGCTGAAGATCATCCCGCTCTTCGTTACGACTTCCACGCTACACAGGAGACTCACCAGACATCTCATATAGACTCACATTCTATACATCTAACAACCGTCAGCCGGTGAATAGCTCACGGGCACCAGCTCAGTATCCAACTTCCACCGCCGCCATGAAGTCCCTCCTCCGGCAAATCGTCGCCGGTCCACGGATAAGACATGACGACGCCGGTCTGGACCTATGCTATGTCACCGACTTTATCGTCGCCACGTACGTTGCCGCCTCTGTCTTATCTACAAACGCTCTCTAACCTATTCTCACACAGCTCCGGGCCCTCACAAACATACCCGCAGCGCGCATACCGCAACCCGCTAGACCAGCTCGTCGCCTTCCTCGACGCCCAGCACGGCGAAGACTGGGCCATCTGGGAGTTCCGCGCCGAAGGCACGGGATACCCAGACGACCAGGTCTACAACCGCATCAGGCACTACCCCTGGCCCGACCACCACCCGCCGCCCTTTAAGCTCGTCCCGCTCATCATGGCCAGCATGCGCAGCTGGCTGCACGGCGGCGACCTGCAGGGCCCGGCTGCCGCTGCTCCCACGACCGGCGGCAGCAGCAGCAGCAGCGGCACGCGCGACGGGAAGCGCGTCGCCGTCGTCCACTGCAAGGCCGGCAAGGGTCGCAGCGGCACCGTCACCTGTAGCTACCTAGTCGCCGAGGAAGGGTGGCGCGCCGAGGACGCCCTGGCGCGCTTCACGCAGCGGCGCATGCGGCCGATGTTTGGCGCGGGCGTGTCTATCCCCTCGCAGCTGCGCTGGGTGAGCTACGTGCAGCGCTGGACAGACGGCGGGAAGAAGTACAGGGATGCGCCGATTGAGGTTGTCGAGCTGCATGTTTGGGGTTTGCGGGATGGCGTCAAGGTTGATGTCGAGGGGTTTGCGGATGACGGGAAGCGCATCGAGGTGCTGCATACGTTTAAGAAGAATGAGCGGTTCATTGTTGAGGGCGGGGCGCCGGATGGAGGCGGTATCAAGGATATGATGTGGGAGATTGCTGGGTATCCGACGGGGGAGAAGGCGCCCGAGGAAGCACCGTTTTCGAAGGGGGCGAATGATGAGCTTAGGGAGGATGATAAGGCGAGCTCGAGTGGGCAGTCTGCGAGGGACACGCCGAAGCTCATCAATAGAGATACGATGGCTTCCCAGACTGCACCGTCGCGTACATCAACGACCTCCTCATCGTCATCAAAGAAGAATAAGCAAGATGGCGCAGAGCCTGGTGGTCAGGCCGTCATCTTCAGACCTACGGAACCAATCCGCGTCCCCAACAGCGACGTCAACATCTCCGTCGAACGCCGCAACAAGACACACAAGAGCATAGGACTCACCATGGTGTCGGCTGTGGCGCATGTATGGATAAACACATTCTTTGAAGGCAACGGTCCCGAACAGGGAGGAAGGCCAGATGACAGTGGCATATTCACCATTGACTGGGACGCCATGGACGGTATAAAAGGCTCCAGTAGAAAAGGTGCCCGCGCGCTCGACCGCCTGTCCGTGGTATGGCGCTATGCCGATAACCATGAGGCAACGGCAGAGACTGATACGACTGCTTCCGCGACGGAGCCAAAAGAAGGCGAGCCGGTGCCGCAGTTTACGGCGGCAAACTGGCAGGGTCCGTTGGGGGTGGAAACGGAGCAGCTGCAAGATCGAGATTTGGGACTGAGGGTGCAGAGTCCTGCCAGTGCGGATGTGAGCAAGGCGAGCAGCATCATGAGCGAGACTGGACTCGTCGGCAAGGCTGCGGGTGCGGCTGGTGATAGGAAGGAAAAGGACAATGGTGATGGTGAGGCGTTGGAGGGTGTCAAGACCTGCGGCCCTACTGGGGAGGAGCTCCATGCTGAGAAGCTGCAAGACACGGCGCATAAGTCCTAATATTGATAGAGTATACCAAACAGTTTACGAATATACACGAAATGAACCAACGCAGAATGGCGTATTCAAAGTACAATGTTATACATTTTCGCCTAGTGAAATCTTCCTCGTCCTCTATGATATCCATCTCCTCGGTGATATGGTCCTCCTCTCCTATCCCCTCTGTCCCAACGTCCGCCTCTATACCCTCCTCGTCCATGCCCGTGCCCATGATTATGTCCGTGGCCATGTCCCCTGCCTCCTCTCCCCTGCCCACCGTCTCTCCCTCCCGACGGGTGTTCTGGCGGCGGGGGCATGGGCTCTTCCACCTCAATCTCATACTCTTCAAACTCCTCCTTGAAGAACCCACCCACAGTGTCCTGTTCCGACTTGGCCGCCTCTGGGTCAAACACGAAGCGCATCGTCCCGTCCTGGCCCCTTGCCGACCGCCGCATGGGCGCCTCGCCGGGCACGGCTGAGGGCGGCGCACCGCCCGGCGTTGGCGGCTGCGGTTCGTCAATCTCGCACTTTTGGCAGTGGTAGAGGTACCGCGGCTGCGTCGTGGTGTCAAGGTCGTTGTTGAGCTGAATCTTGATGTCGATGAAGCGCGCCAGGTCAAACTGCGCGCCTAGCTTGGTGGACTTGTGGTGCTGCACGTACAGGTCCAGCAGGTCGAGCATCGTCTCCGTGACGGCCGTGCGGTTGTACTGCCTGCGACTCGCGGCAAACGCCTCCACCTTGTCGAGGTGCTGGCCCGTCACGCGCGCCGTCAGCTCGACAATCGCCATGGCCATGGCAAACGTGGTGCGCTTCACGGGCACGAAACTCTTGTACATGTCTATGCACATTGTGTAGGCGGTCGTGAAGAAGGCTGTCGCCTCGGCGTCGGTGCCTAGCATGCTGCGGACGATTTTGACGAGGAGTTTTTGCGGGTAGCGCGTGCGGAAGTCGAAGCCTATTGTTTCGAGAATCAGGCGCTCGAGGCCGATGATTATTTTCCCTTGCTGGTCAAAGACCTGGCAAGAGAGTTAGCTTCCTGTACGTAGAGGGAGTCGGGGGGACCATGGACAAGGTACCTTTTCGTCTGTCGCCGGGGGCTTATCTGGGTTCTTAACATTGTATGCAGCCGCTAAGATGTCTCTGGACTTTTTAATCGTGTCTTCGACCTTGCACGCGACAAAGAGCGACGCCAGCGCAGCGTCCTGGTAGTTGTATTCCGCGTCGCGAAAGTTGAGGCGGAACTTGTGAAAGTAGATGCACGCCGTGTCAAATGTCCGAACGGGCCTGGTAAGAAAATGTCAGCACTAGGCTAGTTGCAGCACTGCGATAGGGTAAACGTACAGCTTTAGGTACTCGCGCACATTTTCAATCAGCTGCACGCCCTGGATGCGATAGTTGTCCTCGCGCGCCGGGTCGCACCCGTTGTGGCGGAATTGGCGCCGGATGCGCGTCTCGGAGCTGTATTGGTTCGAGCTGGAGATGTATCCGGGGTGAGGGCCGACTTTGGGGGGTTCGGAGGTGCCGTTTGGCGCTGAGGGCGTCGGCAGCGCGGCGTCGGGTGGAGGAGGCATCGTGATGGAGGATGGAGGATGGAGGTGGATGGCGGCGAGTGCGCCGCTGGTTGCTGCAGCGGTGGCGTGAGAGTTGAGATCAGGTGCGATTTGTTATATCATGTCGATGGGAGAGATTCGGTCCTAGAGGTCGTGGCGTGCCGCACTGGTATGTTGTTGTGTCGCGCAAAGAGGTATGGAGGATGGACATGGAGGTTGGAGGTTAGAAGTTGAGCCTTCAATGGCGATACAAGCGCTACCCGGGACCCACTTTCGACAACGACAAATCGAATGCAAGCCGAACTTGCGACGCATTCAAAATAGGATCTGATTTAAATATGTAGAGAATAGCAAAGTAAGGTCTATTTAAGTATATTTCACGGAGGCTGCTATAGTAATCGCGTCGCAAAATACGTAACAGACCACCTTTCAATCCTTCCGCAGCGTGACCCTTAATCCGTCATTCTCGACTGTCGTCACAGCGCCGTCTTCCATCGTAAAGACAAACTCGTCAAGAGCATTTCCAGCGTACCTATATTGGTCAACTTGAAACCATGGCCTGCACATCTGACTCGGCTTCGAAGGATTCTTGTCCCTGCTGTCCTTGATATTCTCCAGCTGCAGACGCCACCTGCCGTCCTCGCCAACTGGGTAGATTCGCGCGTCCAAATTCGGAAGAGGAATGCCTTTGTAGTCTGCAATAGTGTTTAAAATGGATTTGTTCATATTAGTCCACTCGGAAATCTTGAGTCCGGGACCATCATCAACTTGAAGCGTAAGCTTGGCAGCTGTGCCATTGGCGTTGTCGGTGTAAGTCCCCGCATACACCCTGTCAGCTTGCTCGCGTGCGAGCTTATCCGCGGCAGGGATAACAGCCGCTGCCACAACATCCATTAAATCAACTGTTGGTGTGTAAGCGTCCTCTCCACTAACTAGTATTGTTGCGCCGATACCGTAGTCGGGAAACAGCATGACTTCGGCTGAGTATCCTGGTATGTCGCCTGATTTGGTATACACATCCACGGGATGCCCATCTGTCGTGACGCCAGTGAGCCGAAAGATTTCCCATGGCATGCCAACAGCTGTGGAGAGACCACCCGCAAAAGTATCTGGCTTCATCCATTGCCGGGTCTGCACGGGCGTCAGGAGTGTGTTATTGAGGATGGAGCGGACGAAGGAGGTGATGTTTCTTGGCGTGGAGTACAAGCCAGCCGCGCTGCAATTTGTAAGTATTAATGTCTCCTTTTATGTTTAGTAAGGAAAACTCACAAATTGAAGTTGCCAATGTCGTATCCCATAAAGACACCAGCCATGCCAGGGGGAATAATGGCGTTTGACAAATCCGACGGCGGATCCATGCCAGTACCGGAAAGGCCTAGAGGATTGGCTATCCCGTCTTTAATTATGCTTTTGGATGACTTTCCGGTTATGTTTTCGAGGGCGAACCCGAGAATGATGTATGCCAGGTCCGAGTATGCGGGTCGGTCGTTGACTTGCCAGCTGAGGTCATGCTTGTGCAGGATATCAAAGAAGTCTACCACCAAGTCAGCATCTCAGAGAAGGCAAAGTTATGGATTGTAGTAGTCGCACCTTTTCGGCTGCAGGGTGGGAGTCCAAGACCATCACAGATAGGAAGATCTTCTTTAGCCGGCTGCGGAAAACCTCCTTCTTGAAGCATATCAGCCGCCTCACCGTACCAGTCAAACGCATATCCTGATTAACGTCAGCATGCCGCAGTTAAACTTGAGCCCAATGATAATTCCTACCATCTCTAGGTATACCGCTCAAATGGTTCGCAAGCATGCGAAGCGTAATCTCCTCGTAGCCTTCCAAACCATTGAGCTCAGGCACAAACCACCGCGCCGGTGCATCAATGGCCCACGGTGCCTCGAGAAGAAGTGCCAGGGACGCAAACACTTTTGTGATACTCGCCACGCGATAGACTGTGTCTGTGGTTACATTGCTTGTGCCCGTGGTGTTGTGCACCTTGGCCGTGTGGTGCTTCTCGTAGACGGTCTTGTTGGCCGAGGTCAGCTCTACGGAGAAGGACGTAGTGGTCACATTCCACGAGACAGTAGCATTGCGCATGAGAGCGTCTATCTGCGAGGTGAGGTCACTCCAGTCGATTTCGGCTGAAAGGTCGGGCGGTGGCAGGACAGGTCCAGACGGTGGACAGCGAGCTTGTTTTGCTGCCCAGACCGAAGAAGACAGGAGTAAAAGAAGGGGCCCAATGTACTTCATTGTGAGAGACTTTTTGTTTTGAATGTTTGATATACGCAACTGGGGATGCACAACCATGTTCTTTTATACATTTCTCGCGACTTATTACAGCGCAGCACCGCCTCTCACAGATTTGCGCCTTCTCCCAGTATTACGTTGCTCTGTTTTTCCTAAATTTGGATCTTCAACAGCGTAGACTCTCTAAAAATAATAACACAGTGATAGTTAGTTACATTGCGGCCATCAACAGGATTGTTCATGGCAAGTTCCACTGTGAGGCATCATCATTGGGATCAGCTTCGCGTATTTCGTATCGGATTATAGAGGGGCTTGTTGCCACGCAATCCAACTGGAAGATCAGCGGCTTGGCATCTATCACAAACGGACAGCACAAGGATCTTGATTTAGAAGGAATCAAAGCAGACGGAAAGAGTTGCGACGCTTTCTGTGGTGCTAGGTTCCGAACTAGGCCGACGATGTGTCTACAGAGTGGTGTTTCCTCGCTACGAATTCCGACGCGGCTGAGATCGGTAATTACAGTCGGCAATGCAGAGCAGAATAGAGGGCTGGGCAAGGCGCACCCCGGACCCGATTGGGCTCATGGTTCATCCAAGTACAAGAAAATGGTGGTAGGCGTCCTGTTTCCTGTCTGTTTCTCACTTTGTCAGCGTATGTTCCATCTCAAACTGCAAAGTGTATGTATATGAGAGTTTCATGCTCAGATTAAGCTTTAGAATCATTGGAGATCATTCCCGTCTTGAAACATATTTTTTGGTTGACAAATATCATCATGTACATGAAAGGTGCTAGAGTGCCGCGAAAACAAATGCGAGGTTGACGCTTACCGTGCGATGTCTGGCAGCCGCAGAGCGCTGTAGGTTAGCAGCTGCTCCGGGCTGACTATTCAACATGATTGATTGCGAATGCCATAAATAAACGCGTGCTTGCGCAAGCGTTGCGCTTTCCAGAATACACAGAGGGCGTTACGTTGCCCGCGCCCTCCTCAGCCTCTCGAGATGCGTGCGCGCGTACGTATGTAGCCTCTTGCCTGCCACAGTACAGCACCTACTGCCTAGCGACACATAGAGTTCAGTAACAAGAAACGCTGTCAAAGACAGCAGCGGTTTGCTGACGCAGGGCGACCATGATGGCACTGCGTTGATAGGAGGGCCGGTTGTTGTCGAGGCCAGAGACAAAGACGAAAAATTGTGGGAGTGGAAGGTGGCCCTTGGTGCTGTGGGCACGGATGGCGCGGTGGATTATCTTAGTCCCGACTGTGACTGGGCAAGTGTCGACCTCAGATAGTAGCACCAAGGCAGGTAGGTACCTACCAGTATGGGAATCATGCGCTATGTTGAATCAGAATGGGCTTCCTCATATTGTAAAAGAAAGTGTTCAGAAGTATTTTTTGTTTAAAAACTACATTGCCTGTAGGGTGCTCGCATAAAGAGCTGACGTCATGCCGGTACTGGCAGTATGAAGTAGTGTGAGTGGTTTACCTCGCCAGCATCAGCCTCTCTCACAAGTCTCGCAAGTCGAGAATTCGGCCTCGTTACGTTTCGACCTTCGCTTCAACGAAGGATCGTAAGGCAAATTACAGTTTCCCTCTTGGAATGGCGAAACAAGGTATCAATATTACTCAACGTGGCGATTAAAACAACAAGCTCAAATCATAACATTACTAGGCTCTTACAAGCCTTGCTCATTCTACTTCATGAGACCATCTGCTTTTAAAATGTACACAGGCATCTGTCTATCTGTACACTCTACAGTCCCTTTCATAGCTCATCCCAACAATATTAAAACAAACGCTTACTCTTACCCGTCTCCTCGGCGCCTTTGTTGCCCGTTGCCCAGGCGCCGGTTTCGCTATAGTTTGTGTTGTTGTTGCTCTGGTTACCGGGTTGTACCAGTTTGAAATCACTGCTGAGTCCGTTGATGGAATCGAGGAAGGACGGAGGTCCGCCAAAGTTGTTGTAAGCAATGGGTCCAGCAATCATTCCAACAAAGACGACGAGCATCACAAAGTAAAGAATGGAGAATCGAATAACTCTCTTTCTCCTTAATTTGGATTGCTTCAAAGTATAAATCGGAGGGCGAATTTGCCGACTGCGCGAATCAATTAGTACAGTGAAAGATGGTGACGGGATAACAGTAACGTACCTTGGCAAAAGCCAGAACAACATGATGGAGTGCAGCTTGTCAATCTGAGGTATCATAAGAATCGGGAACATCAGAATCAGCAACCAGTGGCCGAGAATGAAGTCAGCTGCAAACATGCTCAACTCCGTGACCTTGGCTAGCAGCTCACGCGCAGGCTGCGAGGCCGAGTGCCAGCCCATCGAGTACCACTTTCCACTCCAGAATGCCAGGTTGGATTGATCCGTCTTGAACTCGCGAGTGAGAGCCAGCGTCACGATAAGCTTGACAACAAATCGCTGGATAGCAATCATGGCAATCAGGCCCGCCAGTGTGCGTGCAAAGTTGAAGCTCTCCAAAACGAACATGACCTCGAAGGACACCAGCATAATGATGACGGCGAAACCGTGGGCGAAGGCGGCCAACGCACTTCCAACTTGCTTACAGCACAAGCCCAGGATAGGACCCATGCAGCAGGCCATGCCGAAAGTGGCTGCCAAAACCGCGAGATTGACAACAATCGGCAGAAAAGCGCAAAGGGCAACCCGAATTAGCGAGTCTGTAGGCCCATAATCCTTGTCGCCATTATCAGCCCCTGCAACACCCGTCTGTGCATTGATAAAGAGGTAGGGGATGACTGTAACAGCCGCCAGGATAAATGGAGAGAAAATTTCGCTGAGGAAAAGATTGAGCTTAGGAGGCTTGGCAGCGTCCGACACCTTGGCCGTCTTCTCGCCGACAACTTTACGCTTGTAGCCCGTGATTCTTGTGCGCGACATGCGGCAAAAGGCAATCCAAGACGAGTTATGCGTTCGCGAATTGCCGCGGGACAACCATCGAAGGAACTCGCGATAGTCGATGAAGAAGTCGTTCCATGCAAATTGGTGAGGGTTATACAGGAATGGCGAAATGGTCAATCCCAGCAGCGAAATCCAGAAGTAAGTCAAGGCAGCTTGCCAGATGGTAACAGTAGCGAATAGCAAGATAACCAGCAATCTAGCGCCCAGATAGACAGAGTGGCCCGCAAAGCGAGCATACAGCACACCAAAGGGGATGCGCGACGTTGCGAAACCACGACCTGTACCGATATACCGGGCGCCGCCATACGAGATATCCTGCTCGACAGCATTGGCATAAATCTGACTGGCAAAAATTTCGAAAAAGATGGAGAGCGAAAAGAACTGCTTCAGGAAACGCGTGAAGGCCCGGGCGATGCCTCTGTCCATGACCTCATGGGCAACCAGGGGGATAAACGCCATGAAAAAGACGACGAAAATGGACAGAACGCAGCGCCAAATCCAGTCGTTAATCGCAGGAATGTTAACACAGCCCGTTGGGTACAGCGGGTCCGTGATGGGCTTGTCGCGGTCATATTCGCAAGGAATAGTCTCGTGTGCCAGCGCACCGATATTGAGAAGACAGATCATAAACAGCTGAATAGACAACATGATAAACATGTTGTTGACGTGGAAGCCAGGATGCGCGTAGTAGAAGGACAGGAAGCGATCAAGGGGAAGCTGTGTGCCGATATAGTAGTACTCGCGGGAGAGTAACTGCTCGCCCATACCGGTTCCAATCTTGGTTGTGAAATTCAGCACAGAGCCAAAGCCAAGATCACGACCTTTGCCACACTGGTAGTATTCAGAGTGCTTGATTCTACCTCCGCGAGTGATTGCCGTCATGCCCGCATAAATATCTTCGTTCAGATGCAGACCCTTTTGTGCCTTGGAGACACCACCACGAGTAGTCATGAAAACGCCATTGAGGAAATCCGGATGGCCGTAATGAAGCTTGGCACCAATTTGAGACAAGGTACGCGCAAAGAGCGTGCCAAAAGTCTGTTCTTTTCCTGCCGCGATATCACCAAGCACACCAATGTTCTCGGAGAAGATGTATTCGCGAGCTCCAAGAATAGCAACCGGTGTTGCGGAGCTTTTAGTGCCAGGGGCGTACGGCGACTCCTGACTTGGGGACATTTCCTCAAACTCAGCGAGAACGCTGCGAATCTTGAGACATTCTTCCAGGTAGTTATCTTGGTTAGCATCGATAAGCTGGATGTATTCGCCGCGGTAGAAGATCAAAGCATGATTCTGGTTATCGGATTTTCCGTCACCCAGGATGGGGTTTCCTGAGAGCTGAACCCTGAACTTGGGGCGTCTTGAACCGTTCTCCAACACTTCGGAATGCCCGTCGATGAGGGTTGAGAAGATTCTCGGCTCGTCTCCTTCGACCAGCGGTGCTTCCTCATCCAAATAAGCAATCTGGAGGTCGGGGTAGGCACGCAGCAAGAACTCGGTATTTTCCATTTCTTCCTTGGTGAACCTAGTATAGCGCTGCATAGAAACAAGGATCTTGAACTTGCGGCGGGCCATACGTTCCAGTTCCCGGTCGAGTTTGTCGGTGTGCTGTCCAAAGGCGTGAACCACTTCGGGATTCTCAACACGGTAGAGAAGTTTGATAGCGCGGCTGTAGTTCATGAACCCAGAAATGGTGCGATATAGCGTCTGTGAGCGGAGAGATGACCAAATACGGGTGCGTAACGTAAACTCGGGAGCTGAAGACTTGAAGCCAATGCAGTAGAATGGAAGATCGTCAATCTTTTTCTTCTCAGTGTCACCTTTGTCATCTGTACCAGCCGTCTCGTCTGCGAGGATCTTCGTATCCTTCACGAAGCAGTCCCACTCATGGGGGTGCAATTGCTTAAGGTACTCGAGAAGGGTGACACGAGAATAAGGGTCGTCTTCGCGAATAATTTCACGCAGCGTCAAGAGAATCTTTTCGCTATAGTGGGGGATCAGGACTGTGAAAGTTGGCATGCTGTCGACGGTGGACGGTTCTGGGATGGGCATAGACAACGACTGCGCGAAGAAGGAAATTCGGCGCTCTGCTTCGCTATTGCTAGGGAAGAACTCGGTCTTGAACGAATTGTCATCCTGCGAGACGAAAAAGGTCGGTGCTCTCAAGGTACGCTTGCCAGGCTCCTCGGAAGGAACCTGGTGGTACAGCAACCTCTGGACGTGCTCAATAGCAAGAAGGTGCTCGCGGTACATGGAGATGACCACGGCGTTCCAAATCTGGGAGATGAGGATCTTTGGCTGATATTTGATCTCCATGTCTGTTGTGGCCAATACCTTGGAATAGATTCGCTTTGGCAGGCGGGTGAAGATGTTTCTCCATGGCGTCAAGATGGAAGAACCAATGTAAAAGGAACGGGCCACTGAGAATGCCGCGTTGAACAGCACATACCAAAGGTAGGTGTCCAAAAAGAAGAAAATAACGTCCGTAACACCAGTGAGAATGATAAGAATGATATTCTGGTGCTTGCACAGAATGTCTTCATTACCTGCTCCGAATCTCTTATCGCCCATGCAATGAATGGTGGCAATGTGCAGATAGCGGATAACGTCTCGGTACGAAAGCGTAAGGAACTTGTAGGATACGCCAAATTTGACACCAAAAACAACCATCCAGAGACCAACCGACATTGCGCGAGCGTCGAAAGAGAGGGATGGAAAGCTGGCTGTAAAGGTCTGGCTCGCGACATGACGCCTGGTTCTCTTCTTCCAAAATGCGCCAAACAGGCTGCCAAGCGGCATAATGGAAAAGTATATGTACGTAAGGACTGCGATGACGAAGTGCACAATACCTAGGGCCAAATCAACCTTCGCCAGCGCGCTGTCTTTTTCAGCAGGGATAAAGAAGACTTTGACGCCAGGACCAATGTTGATGGCAAAGACAACAAGAAGGAACATGAGTCTCCCGGTCAGGTGTTGGGCACCTGCCCAGCGCCTAGGCACGTAGGCCCATTCCGCTAGAGTAGCGACGATTTGAATGAACGTTGCAATCGCGCCACCAAATCCGACAATGGAAAACTGCTTAGCAGCGCTAGGTTGTTGATCGAGCTGCTGCTCATAACCCTTGACGAGCAGCGAAGGGGCATTGTGGGAAGTGTAGAACCAAAACATAGTGATGTGGATAATCCAAATGCGGTTGAAGTTAACAACCATGTGCATCCAAGACCTAGTTTCCTTGTAAGTCTTGAAGAAGCACTTTTTCCAATTGACCTCCCTGAGCTTGAGATAGCGCTCCGCAGGCGGGATGTCGACGAGCTTCACTTTATCCTGGAGCACAATCCGATCGAGCCCTTCCGGATACCAGAAAAGCTGGTTGCAGTCATCGTAGCCGATGACGTCCTTGTGATCCTTCTCGCGGCGAACGTACACGCCGTGCAAGATCTCGTAGCCCTGGTCACGAATGAATTGATACAGAGGTGTAATGATCTGGTTCAGGTACGAGCACTCCTCGACGGGGTCCGTCAGGGACTGGCCAGCTGGGGAGTTGAGGTAGTCATCGGCGCACTTGAAGATGAAGCACAGCGCCTCGGGCATGAAGCGGACTTGGTTCGCCTCGCCCCAGCATAGAAGATAGAGGGCGATTTGGCGAGCGCGTTCGTGCTGGGACATGCGGTTCATTCTCGTCTTCCAGCGGTACTCGGCGGCTTCAAGGCTGTTGTCGCCATCGAGGTCTTCAATTGTCTCTTGCTCAGTAGCGTCGCCCTTCTTCTTCTTCTGCTTCCTCTTCATCTTGCGCGACATCTTGCCGGCGTTGCTCAGGCCGTGGCCGTCAAGGTCGAGGCAGGCAGCAAAGTACCATTTTCGGTAGTTGGCGTTCTCGCCACCAATGTAATCAGCGTGCAGAGACAGCAGAGCCTGGTTGGGCGTCATCCTGGACGCCCTGGAGTCGAGCATGACCATGAGGTGATCGTACATGTTGCGCATGCTGTCGCGCTGGAAGCCAAGCTTGGAGGTGAGGTCCATGAAAATGTCCTCAATCTCCTCTTTGGAGACGGGAATCTGCGCTTCAGACGACCAGGCGGGGTAGGGCTCGAGGCTGCGCGGGGGAATAGCATCGCTGTAGGACATGCCAAAGTTGGGAGTGGTCCTGCCAGAGGAGCCGTATCGCGAGGCGAAGTCATCAAAGGCGTGCGAATCCATGTCCTGGGTGTCGCGGCCGACGTCGGTGTACTGTTCATCATACTGGTATCCGTAGTCTTGGCCGTACTGGCTGCCGCCATAGTAGTTGTCGTCGTACTGGTCATAGCCATCGTAGTAGCCTCCGTCATCCTGGTAGGGATTGTTGGGGCCGGCGTTGTAGTAGCCGCTGTATGGCGCATTGAGCGTTAGCAAAGAGATGCATCGCCTGGAAAGACGCGTCATTTGCAGCGCGATTTCTCTTGGATTGACTTACGATTCATCATAGTAGCCAGATTCATCGTACTGGCTGCCAGCATGCGGGTGCTGGGCGTGAGGCTGAGCGTACGCGCCTTGGGGTTGGCCTTCGTACATGTACTCGTCCTGATGGTACGGGTCGCCCTGCTGCTGCTGGGCATACTGGTGGTCGTACTGATCATACTGATCATACTGGTCGTACTGTTGGTCGTAGCCGTCGTTGTAGGGCGCCTGGCCGTGGTAGCCAGGGCCATTGCCGGGGTTGCCTGCCATGGTGAAGATGGAGGCAGGGGCAGGGCCGGGGTGCAAAGCGCGAGGTGCCGCAGCCTAGGAAGAAGGCATTCACAGCTCGAGCTTCATCCAGAGTCGCAAAAGTCTGGTTAGGCGCGACTGGACGTGTGTGTGTGTGGATGAGTGATGAGGGAGGGTAAGAAGGGGAAGGGGGAAGAAAAAAAGAGTGTGTATGGTAGAGGATGGGATCGGATTGGGATGGACAGAGAGAGTGTGAGCGTCAGTGCCGGCACGAGTTAGCAAGCAGCACGGCAAGAATTGAATTTTCCAGGTTTGGGCGGCAGTAGGAGGAGCAACATGCCACGGTGCGGTGCTAGCTTGCTGGTACCAGCACGTAGTTTGCTCCGTTTTATGGCAGCCTCTGCAGGCTCTGCAGGTACGGGTACTAGGCTGGCAAGGTTACCCCACCGGTGGGCGGGAGTCTTTTTGGCAGTGGGTGGGTGGCCGTGGTGGGCGTGGGTGCGGCCGTGGGTGGCTGTGGAGGACAAAAATAGTGCGATAACACGAAGAACAAGGCAGCCCAGCCACTCACGGCGGGCGGCTGGGTGGGGCCTACAGGATCGGTTCACGTATCACGGCCAGGGAAGAAGGAATTCTACGCCAAACGCCACTACGCGCCCCCGAGCGGGGCGGTACCTGTCGCACTAACAGCCCTCACCTCAGCACAGAAGTGTGGGTGGGCAGTGGACGGAGCGGGCGGCCCAAGTGGTCCTGGGATGGCTGGGCTGAACTGTGTTCAGGAAGCGAGCTATGGCTGAGGGTACCTATTGGCCATTCATCTGGTACCTGTGCCTGTTTTTTACAGGCGTTGGGGCCAGGAGACAGGGGAGACGAGACGGGCATCTTGATACAAATGGCGCACCCGTGCATCCGCAGTATCCGACTGCGTCGCGTCCGCAGCGTGTCAGCAGCCCAGCCCAGCCCGCCTGAAGCGTGTCTCTGTTGTTTTTCGTGTTCCAGAAAAAAGGCCGCCCGGTGAAGGACGTCCGGGGCTTTTTTGCTGCCGATAGTCATTAAACAGCTCCTGGACGCTATTGGCAATGTACTCAGCACGCGGCGCATAGGATACTGAGCTCGTACTATAGGTACTCGTATACCCTGTCGCTGACGTCGTCATTGCCCGTGTTACTCTCGGCTGTTACTGCGTCGGTACTCCGTAGAGTTAGTCCCATGGTACCTGGACAAGTACCTCCACCCAAGTTGGTACTTGGAAAGCAACAACTCAAATGGGCAATTGATGCCTGACAGCTCCTCTCTGCGCGTAAAGTGCCTTAGGCAGCCTGCCTTCCTTCTCTTCCCAGCTCGGAAAGTTTGACTTTGATTGCCTCGCGCCGAACCCCGCGGGGGCGACACGACCCGACACGACACACGAAAAACCACATTCTCGCCCTCAGGCACAAGCAGTACGAGTAAAACGCTTCCAGCACGCAACGACGCTGCCCTCTGCCCACCACACATGCCAAAACGTCAAACATTGAAAGTCAAGAAAAGGCCCGGGCCACCCCTACCAAGCCTACGAGCACTAGCCGAGCATTGGTGACGTCTGTTCCGGGCAGGGATAGGCTGTGCCCATGGTACCATCTGGACCGCAAACTGTGGGCGTCGACCGATGGAGACATGGGCACCGCCCACATCAATCCCACCCCAAGTATTTTGCCAGCACGATTGGCTCAGTCCGTGCCCGCTTCACTGAGAGACTGAGAGGGAACGCGTAATGCCGGCACCCACAAGTTTTCTTTCTGTCTCCTCTCCTTCCTTGTTGCCCTCCTACCCCCTGGCCACCCTCCCGTCATCCAGCACGGGGAAGAAGGCCCAGGAACCAGGGGCAAGGGGTGGCTTGCGGCCACGGAGACAAGGAAGGGAGGGGGGCAAAGCCGTCATTCAGGGGCACGAGCCAGCCAAAGTTTCGCCTGGGCCGTTGACTCGATTGTCGCAGGAGGCCTGCAACGACTCTGTAACGTCTTGGTCCGGCACCTTGGGGCGGCCAGTGCTTCGATAGTAGCCATTGTACGGACTACGGACCATGGTGCCATGCGCTCTAGCGCGGGCGTGGTACGAGAACACACTGCCAAGGAATCCTCGCAGAATCCGCAGGATCCGATAATACGAGTGCTCGCCATCGATATCGTTGGCAATTACAATGGAGATGCGACAACCTCTATAGACTACGATTACTCGTACAGAGAAGACACGTAGCCTTGCTCTTTCGGAGAGTACCAGTACTCGAACATGTCTATCCGCAGCGCGCCTCAAATTCCGCAAGTGGGGAGGCATACTCCGGCGCATCTCTCTCCTACTGCTCATCACGATCCAGGATGGGCGGCTGCCGTCGAAGAAAATAGACCACAGGCAGCATCGGCTACTGCAAAAGAAAAGGGGCTAAAAATTTCATGCAAGGTACGAGGTACCGGAGCAAAGCTCCTGCAGCCACCACGGAGAAGAACTGGGGATGACAAAGAAAGGAGACCATCGGCAGCCATGCCCACTCACACACAGACCAGTCCAGTAGCTCGCTCCCGTTCGGCAGCTCCGGGTCCTGCTGTCTCTTTTTCGAGCTACCTGGGACGCTACGCTGAATCCGAACTGGGCAGTGGATATCCCATTCGGATACTATTCGAGCCATAAAAAAGTTTGTTGCTAGTGCGATGTGGCGGTTTAGCTGGCTGCTGGATCGATTTATCCACTGCTGAAGAACTGTTGAGGCTACTTCCTTTGATCCGAAGTTTTTTTTTTTTTTTTTAATTCAATTACGTCAATCTGTTAGTTCGGTCCATTGTGCCAATTGGATCGCCTCTATGCTGTTCATTTGTGATGTGATTAATTTAATAGATAAGCATTGCCAGCTGGTAGTAAAATAGTCATCCGCGGGCTGCGGCTCTCGCAATAGATCTGCCGAGGCGTTGCTACATCTGGAAAAGAAGACTCTAGCAACCGACTTGGATAGGAAACTCAGTCGATCAGTGATTTACTTGTACTTTCTCGGGATGCGGCCAATTCGAAGTACGACAGACACATGCCATGTAGTCTCGTCGGCAGCAGATTTCCCAGCATCAGCATGCATTCATGCCCAATTTTACATGCATATGGTCTGATGTCATCTCATAGATAAATAAACTGCTATTTCACTATGCAAGCTTACTTCCAGACCGGCGGGAGGGTACGAATGGTTTCTGTTAGTGGCCGCCAGTGATTCTGGAAGCGAGACTCTGGGTGAACTGACAATAAACTGCTTTGCCTCTGCATATCAACGCATCAGTTTAAAGCTTGGCTCCTTGGTACTTTTCTTTTTAGCTATCCTGATTAAACGGACAGCCCGTCCACTACCATTATCCGCGTTGCATCTCATATTGATGGTTGCCTGTTGGTCAAGGGTAGCGGGTATGTGGATTGGCTACCGCAACACAACGGAGCATAGATCACGAGGTGGGGTATTTGGCATATTTGTACCGTTTGCAGAATTTATTTATCTTTGTGAAATGGCGAAGTATGTTTCTATGCCGTATCTTACTCAGTGGCGGAAACAGAAAGACGACCTGGGCATCCGCATTCGTGTACGTGGCCGGAGAACAGGACGCCAGGGTTCTGCAGTTGCTCAAGTGACGTACAAGGATTTACACAATCTGCATCAGAATCCCAGCCTCATGTAATTTCAATACAAATATCGGTCCGGAACTGTGTAGAATATGCGTCACTGGCCAACTCCAGACCATCTCAGAGGTCTTTGGCTAAACCACGACGTCTGTCAGGAGACAGTAATTCAGAACACGTTGAACATAAATGGTAGAAAGCTACCAAGCACGGGGAAATGTAGTTACTTCTGTATCATCTGTCATTTGCCTAATGGCGTTCGTGCCTCATAGCAAGGGCGATGTGAGTCGGCAGTAGCTGGTGCAGCGCTGCAGAAGTAAGATGTCAATGCGGATAGGTGACACCGGGGACGATGTACTGGCTGCTGCAAGGTGTGAACATGCCCTGCTTTCATAATTTCCTTTTCAATTTGTGGCTTTCGTCTTCTTTCTGTCCCTCGTGGTATACGGAATACATCTATACGTAGGTCAGCCCTTGAAGGCGGACTCTTTACAGGGTACGGCACTATATTACGCTGAAAATGAAATGCTGTCAAGACTTTTTATTGGTCCTAAATATAGACCTGTTTATGCTGCTAGGCCTACCTCTAGGGTATTTTGGCGTCCTGTTCTGTCCAGAGCACGTATCATTTCCAGTCCCAAAATACCTGCTTTCCTGAAACGTGGGTCGTGCAGATCGTGGCGTCAATACCGCAATATTCGCGCAAATCCTTCCCATGGGATATTCCTGTAATTACAAGACCTATCCATGAAAGCGAAATGTGCGCTTCAGCAGTACAGAACAAAAAGACAAAATAGGTCATCGATAGAACGATTGACAGAAGTGCTGCTTGAACTGCCATAGGGTAGGCCGTCCATTTTAGGAAAAGACCATGCGGGCATCCCGCACCAGCCGACGCCAAGTCAGATAAAGGTCGGGCACGTGGGGACTGCGCATCGACTGTCTGGGCAGCCGCAGGCGGCTTACGAGTCCAAAGTGGAGGCGGGAGGCGGAGGCATCCCCCCAACGACGATAAAACAAGCTACCCTTGTCTCGTCTCGACTCGACTTGGCCTGACGCGGTTTTCAACTCCCTTTGTTATATCCGAGCTTCATCGTACTCTGTCCCTTTATCACCAGCTTCCTCTTCATACACATCTTTCGCTCGCGCATCGCCGTACCGCAACAATGCCCAGCACGGCCCTCCGTCTGCTGGCGACAGCCGCATTCGTCAGCTCCTCCGCTCTCGGCATCACAACACCAGCTCACGGCGGCGACGACAACAACGACACGCCGTTGCCGCTCGTCATCTGGCACGGCCTGGGCGACACCTTCAACAGCGAAGGCATCCAGGCCGTAGGCGAAATCGCCGACGAGATCCACCCGGGCACGTTTGTCTACAGCATCTCCGTCGCGGGCGACGACGCGGGCGCCGACCGCTCGGGCACCTTTTTCGGCAACGTCTCGGCGCAGGTGGCCAGCGTGTGCGACGCGCTGGCCTCGCACCCGATCCTGTCCACGGCGCCGGCCATTGACGCCATTGGCTTCTCGCAGGGCGGCCAGTTCCTGCGCGGCTACGTCCAGCGCTGCAATAACCCGCCCATCCGCAGCCTCGTCACCTTTGGCAGCCAGCACAATGGCATCTCGCGCTTCCGCGAGTGCGGCTCTAGCGACTGGCTGTGCAAGGGCGCCATGGCCCTGCTGCGCTTCAACACCTGGAGCTCCTTTGTGCAGAGTCGCCTCGTGCCCGCGCAGTACTTTCGTGACCCGGAGGACTACAAGCCCTACATCGAGGGGTCGGCGTACCTCGCCGACATCAACAACGAGCGCAAGGTCAAGAGCGAAAAGTACAAGGAGAACATTGCCAGCTTGACCAAGTTCGTCATGTTCATGTTTGAGGATGATACAATGGTGCACCCGCGCGAGTCGTCGTGGTTCTCCGAGGTGACGTCTGAGAAGAACATTCCGCTGCGTAAGCGCAGAATGTACGCCGACGATTATCTGGGCTTGCGAAAGCTCGATGAAAAGGGTGGACTCGTCTTCCGCTCGATTACCGCAGACCACATGCAGATTCCGGAACAGGTCCTCAACGACACAATCCGCGAGTTCTTTGGCCCTCACGGACGCGAGTTTCCGTCGCACCGCGACGAGGAGCCAATCAACTATGGAGGCTTTTATCCGGATGAGCTGTGAGGGCTGATGGGAAGATACCCGCGGTGTATGTTAGTACACCTATTGCATTTTGTTCATGGACTGTACGGGCGTATGAGCTGCGTTGTTGCGAACTGGCGTACACGGCGTTTTGATGGACCGACCATTTACGGAGGAGGGCATTTAGCTTGTATTCAATACACAGCATATATGTTTTGGTAAACAATGAATCATCATTTTAAGCACATCATTTTAAGCACATCATTTTAAGCATACCAGCATCTTTGTGCATGAGCTGGGAAGGCTGCGAATTGTAGGCGGCTCATCGCAAGCTTCTTATAGCGAATCTCTTGCTGCGAATTGGGCTGCGTTCTTAAATAGGCTAGAGATTTTCCGCAAGTATCGCTTCTCTGTCTGTGAAGATGAATACATTAAGTGGTGGTGGTATGGAACCAGAGATAATGTTCTAGTTCCAGAGGGAGCTTCATCTACAGCGAGCTTGTCTACGAGCGGCTGCCCAATTCCCGTGAGACCGGATACAGATGCCGCCATCGAAATCATCTGGTAATGCTCTGCTTTGAAGAAGTCCTTTATTTATTAGTCGAACTTTTACTGCTAGGCCCGCTGGAGCCCAGGATAAATAGGACGTACTCTCGTCGCGAAAAGCGAACCGATAGAGTGAGCAAAGGGCGCAATGGGGAGACACTTCGTGCCAAATGTTACAGACACCTATTATGTATTATAGTACATATATTTAATAATAATATCCCCTAACGGGATAGAATAGCCCGGTATCAATCAACCACTACACATTCCATTCCGGTTCGTTGTACGGCCTTTTAACACATATCTGTTAGGATAAATCATGGAGATGTGATAGACACCTGGTTGCTTGCTTCTCTGCCTCTTAGCTTCGCTATGTTATTTCGATCCATGATTGTTTTGGCGATTCGATCATGATCATGTAGGCTGATATTCTGGCTCGTCAGCATTTTCCTCTCGTGGCAGTTGGGCCTGCAAAATGCCTGGACGCGTGAATAGCCTGATATAGCGAGCAGTTACTCGTGTCGACTGAACACATTGCATTGCCAATGCAGAAAAAAAAAAAAAAAACAGGGTGCAGTGGAAGAACCCGGAGGATGGGTAGAACCGGCGGAACAAGGGTGGAAAGCGGCAAGTCATCAGCCCTGCCATGCCAGCAAATCGATGGCCCGCCGCTCGAACATGATTAGAACAAGGTTACCAGATCTATATCGGACGGAATATGGTCGGCATTTCCCTGTAAGGCGTCGATTTGAACAAGGTTACAATCGGACTTGGTCGGCATTTTCCCGTAGGGTGTCGGATTGAATATGGTTGCCACACATATACCGGACTTTGGTCGGCATTTGCCTTGGGGCGTAGATTTGAGTGTGGTTCCCAAACGTATGCCGGACTTTTGGTCGGCATTTCCCTTGCGGCGGCGTCGTATCTCGATTCGACCCAACTCCGAGGCTCGACCGAGGCTTTTCACAAAGGCCACAAAGCAAGCCGAAACAACAGCCTTATGGCCGTTGGATACTCTGTAGAAGAACCCTAATTGAGAGCCCCGTTGGATAGCAGCACCCCTGTTCCACTAGTGCCACTGCTAGCTTAGCCGATGGATGCGCATCCCACATCCAACCAATGTACTACGACGCCACATGGGCAAGGGGTCCTAGAAACGACGGGCCGGCCGATTCTAGAGCTACTCGTACAATAACGTATTTCGCGAGGACGAGGAAGTACATTTTAGCCATTGCTTGCTTGAGAGGGATTCGGTGCAGCCGCTGTAGGGTGGGGAGGAGATCTTTGGGGCATCCACCTTGGTACATACAAACTCTTGATCTTACACCGTAATATGCTACTATGGCAGCACACCGAATCTGCTCGCTACTCGTACCGACGCATACTCGTTTTTAACCCGGAACAGAGACCCACAGACAACCTTGGTAAAAAGGTTACAATAATAACAAAAAAAAAGACTGGCAGCTTGGCTGCCGTAGGTTCCAAACGTCTCCACAAGCTTCCAGTGAACAAGCATGGTAAATACATCGTCTCGTACTTCTAGAAGACGTTGCGCATGTCGTTACTGGTGCAACTCTCGCTTCGTTCCCAGTTGGGACCTTTGGAAGCGGGACATGCATACAAGAGGATGCTCCGATCAAAGAGCCCATCTAACAAGGACGATGGCGACTTCAAGTTTGTCGCCGAATCAAACGAGAGAGTACTGCGAAGTCACGCAATGAGGGCACATTGGCGGCAGCGAAAGCGACGAACAAGCGGTCCCAAGAACCCAGAGAATGGTACGCAACGCCATCTTCGTCCCTTACTGCCGCATAGGCAGACGCACCAGGGCTCTGCACCGTCATCCCACCGTGCCGAGAGTGCATTGGATGCCGAATCCAATGTCTCGTCTTCGTTTCGAGGGAATCACGCCGCGAACAAGCTCTCCGAAACACCTTCTCAGGTGCTCTACGAGACCATGCGTGATCTGGGCTGTGGTGTATTGGATCCCTTTGACAGCCTCCCGATCACACTTACACCTGAGCACAACAGGCTGCTGCACCACTGTACGTGTTGATGCTGGATCGTCACTTTGGAAGTACGTGTCTTGACTCACTTTTACCATCCCAGGGCTTACCACTTGTACTACGACGACGTTAACCGACCTGTCGCCTTCAGCCTTGGGTCTGGCGCGCGATGTTTGGCTTCCCCTTCATCTCTCAAACACTGCTGCCTTCAACGCGTGCATGGCCCACTCGGCTGCCCATCTGGCCAGAATGCAGGGAAAACTATATTCAAGAGAGGCGCTTGAATTCAAGATGGAAGCAATGCAAATCGTCTCCGAGTGGATAGATGACCAAACAAAGGCACTCAGCGACGACATGTTTTCTGCCGTCCTTGGATTGCTGACATATGAGGTACTATGGCCCAAGCATTACTTGAGAACTAAGCATAAAAGGCTGACAAAATTGCTAAATAGCGATACTGGGGAACTGAAACAGAATGGAAAGTCCACCATGATGGCCTGCTGCGCATGATTGGACTTCGAGGCGGCGTTGGGACGCTGGCCGGCAATTGGCGTCTTGCGCTGGTCACATTCCTGTGAGCATCTACCTCTTAACAAACTGCCCGTAGCCATCAGCACCAATTCTAACAAATGTCCTACAGAGCCACGCTGATGGTGCGACCGTTATGGCTAGATAGCTCCAATTGAATATTGGAGTTGGTCACACCCCTTCAATCGAACTACGTGCCTCAACTCATTGTCGGAGACGACGTTCCGCCTCTACAACGCATCCGTTCTCTCTGGCTCCTCTCGCTCGTCCAAGATATTGAACAATTCGCCCTGGATTCAATTGTCGTCAGCCACCAGGACCTTTCAGGTTACACGAATCTCCAAGATGCATTGATCCTCCTTAGGATTGAAATGGAGCAGTATGACCAGGATGCCAGGCGCGGTGCCGTCATGGATGATGCTGAGTATACGAGGCTAGCATGCGTCTTCTTCATTGCTATTTTATGCCGGGGTTCTAAAACCACACCGCCTGACGCGATAACATCATGCCAACCATCAACGTCGACGTCCTGCAGCTCAGCCATTGCTTCGCTAGATATGCATCTAATGGACTATCGCGATACCTGGTGTTGGGATGTCGATGGCCTCTATACTACCCTTTACAGTGGCTTTTTCACAGTTGACTACGGCATTCCGAATAGAGACTATGTGCCGAGCATGTTATCTGTCTTCAGATCCACCTGCAGCGCAGTTCACCAACGTATGGAGTGCTGCCTGCTTCAAGCCCTCTGTCAATTTCAATTTCCAACCACTCGGAACGAGCCCTCGTTTGGGGGCTTGGATTCCGATGTATCTGTATCGCGTAAACAGGATGATGATGAAACAAAAGACACAGAAGGCTCAGTGCCACCTCAAACAATATAATTAATGTAAATAAATATATTATTTCATTCATTTCTAAACTAGAATAACTGCTAAATGTTATCTCTAGTCACCAATGCTGTCCAACATTGCAGCTGAGGGCACAAAAAAGGTTGCACCGGTAAGAGGAACTGAATAGTCCAAGATTTTATCATGCCGTCCTGGTGGATGGCCGACAAACATACGCTCCAGCATCTTCTCAATCACCCAAAGGCGGTTGGAGTAGCCAATAAAGTACGTTCCGTATTCCTTTGAAGCCGGTGACCCAAAGGGCATGTTGTCCCGCAAGATGGCGTACTCGTTGCCGTCATCATCTTCAATTGTGGTGAGCGTCTTGTGAGCCTGCTGCTGGCCTTCGTCTGCGTCTTCCAGTTCAAAGTTATCAATCTTCCTCCTCCCAATAATTGCCTCTTGTTGTTCCGTAGTCAACGCCTTCCAGGCGGCCATATCGTGCACATACTTTTGTACCACGACATAGCTCCCGCCTACACCTGCGGCATCAACTGAGGACGTAACAAAAGCCGCCTCAGATATCTCATCGCCACTTGGATTTGCTGTGCCGTCTACAAAGCCCAGCAGGTCCCTTGCATCAAAGTAGCGGAAGCCAATTGTCTCGTCATTGACTTTGATTGAGTCTCCCAGCTTCTCCATCAGCTGGCTCTCAAACTCGAAGCAAACATCTCTCCGCTCAGAGCGAATATGAAAAAGCAGGTCCCCAGGGGTGGCAACAGCCTTGTGCTTTGCCCCCGCGATTTCACGAAATGGATGCAGCTCGCGCGGCCGGGGCAGCTTAGTCAGGCTGTCCCAGACAGCACTACCGATGCCCACAGTGCAGCTGAGGTTGGAGCTGGGATGCCGGATGGAGACATTCTTGGTTAGGTCGCAGATGCTCCCAAGAGCGTCCCGAATGGTGGCCAAGGCGCCGGGGGACTCAACTGCCGACACCACAAGGAACACGGCGCACTGTGTGAGTGGCGCGGCGACTGGCTGCAGCTTCATCATTCTGGGCGGTTTGGATGAAGAAGGGACGCGAAGCTACCGCAAAACTTCTCTCCGGGGAGACGTAGGCTGGTACAAAGTTTTTCAACGGTCGAGAACTGTGTGCCTCGCCGCCCTTGCTTGGCCGCTTGCCACCAGAGAGTGCGAGTAGCACCCACGATCTCGGAAGCATCCCGTTGTAGCCGGCTCGCTGAAACTCAAAATAATAGTACCCCGCATCTGCCAACTGTAAAGCTTGTACGCAGCACCATGGTACCATGTCCTTGTAGCTCGCTTAGCGAATATACCAGGGTAGGGGTGGATCTAAAAATGCGGAGGGTGATATGTGATAGATACAGCGAGTCTCGGCCGCTGTACGGAGTATTCACATCTGACATTTCTCCAGCAGCTGATTGGGCCGATGCTTTTACTCTTTTCGGACAAGGAGAGAACACAGTTAGCAACTGAGGGAACAAGGGGGACATCAGGAAATGCGGAATAGCAATGTAAAACAAACCTAAGAACTTTAAAAAATTAATCACAGAGAGGGACACAGCAGAACATTCCTACAAGTTGTTCATGTCGTAAGCGGTACAATGCTTTCTGTGCAGTGGATCAATTGAAATGCCAAGATACCAATGGCAGGTGGTAACGGATATCATTGCAAAATGAGCCAACTAAGTAAATGCTGAAGCCATGACTCGCGATTCTGTGTTACAGTATGATCGAAAAAGACACTTTATGTAAATATACAATGTTTAGGGGGACCAGAATGAAATAATAGTTGCTATAAAAATTACTATGGCCGTGCTTTGCGATTCAAATATCGTATTGTCTCACACTAGATACTACATGAGAGCAAGGCAGTTAATCGTCATCAGCATCACGAGGATCATGCTTCCTCCAGAATTCTTCGTAATCGTCCCATGTCTGAGAAGGGAAGGCGAGCGGGACTGTAATCGGACCAAACGGAATGCCCTTCTCATCAAACTCGTCGAGGCGAGCCTTGGTCTCCGGCCTGGACTTGTTGATGCTATAAACCGAGATTCTGTGGCAGGAGCTGGTGACATGTAACCCCCAGTTCCATGCAGTGCGGACATCGGGAGGCTGCGTGTTGAGAGAGTTATCCCAGCACCGGACAACAATCTCCACCCAACCTTCGACGTCACAGGGGAGCTCGTACTCCCACATCCGCCACGACCACTTCCGCTTCTTGGTTAGGTTTTCAAGCGGCACCGTGTACCAGTTGAAACCACCGTCATTGGACAACTCCACGCGCTCCGGCCAACGGCCGCCGCCAGAATAAGCCCACCCCTTGCAGCGAATCTTGCCCTTGTGGATACAAACCTGCTTGGTCCAGGGCGACATGATGGCAGAGCTGACAGGCATTTCCTGAATCTGGATCCCGTCCGTCATTTTGAAGTTGTGCTTTCCAACCTGCTGAGCAAAGTAGAGGTATTCCGCGCTCTGAACCGGTGCGCGTGAAGGCTCCTTGATCGCCTTAATTCGGTAAAGCCACTTGACGCTCCTAGCTCCGATGTAGCCGAAGACGACAATGCGGAGTGGGTAGCCGTGGATGGCCGGCAGCGGCTCGCCGTTCATCTCCCAGGCCAGCATGACCTCGTTGGCCTTGACCTTGGACCACGGTACACTGACAAGGTAGTTCATTGTCTCGTCGTCTTTGAAGTAGGTATCGGCACCGTAAAATTCCAAGTGCTTGGCTCCGTCCACCAGACCACCACAGGCCTTAATAACCTTCTTAAGGCTGATGCCTACATAGTGTGCATTGCCAATGGCTCCCTCAGCCCAAGGAGCCTGGGGAACCTCGTCACCCTGACCAGGATATTTGAGGATCTGTTCAATACGGCGAGTGCCAGAACACTGAATGGTCACAGTCTTTTCCATACGTGGATACTTGGACTCGTCCATGATGTCGTCAAGGGTAAAGCTCTTTGGGTTTGCCACAAGCCCATCCAGCATAAAGCTAAAATCGTCCTTGTTGATGATCGGGATGCCTCCATGGTTTCTCACGAAATGCAAGGAGTTGGGGGTGATTTCTTGATCGGTGACGAGGCGCTTTGGAGGCTCTCCATTGTATGGAAACTGCAAAAGGTGCAGCATGTCCGGATGCTTCTCCTTGAGGACAGTATTCCAGGAGTCATCCGGGACCGTGGTTAGCTCACCACCGATGGCATGATGCCACATCTTCCAGTGGGTACCTGGGAGGACAGGATTGGTGCCAGGAATCGGTCCAAGCTGAAATTCTGGGTTAGGTGGGAAAGTTTGAGCCGTCAAGATCTTGTGCGCGGCAGCTTTTTTCTTGGGATAGTTCTCCCACTCGACAAAGCTAAAAGGTCACGGCAGTTAGCTCAAGGCCATAGTATCAGACAAAGGCATCCCTTACCCTTTCCAGCCCTTCCTCTCAGCAGCAAAAAGCTTCTCACGGTCGCCAACTGCCTTGATGGCCTTTTCATCCTTGGTAAGGGGCCCAAAGGTCTGGATAGCCAGTGCCTTGGTCTTGGGCTTGGTCATATCAAGGACGGGGAGCACGGCCCCGGAGAGACCCTGTTCAATCTTCCACTCATCTGGACGATTGGTGGTCTTCAGTTCAGGTGCTTTATCTTGCACCGGAGTGACGTTGCTTGTCTTCTTGGGTGGCATTGTGAAATAATGTGATGAATTTGTCTTTGAGAAGATTTACATTTCTCAGGTCGGATACCAAGATATTTAACATTAATAATACTAGACCTTATAGTGTCAGTTCGGTCAAAGCCGCCGGCCGTGCAACGCACACTGTCGATACACATATCGGCCGTCTCACAAGTCTCACGCACTATTCGCCAATACCTCTTGTTAGACGAGTGACATTCGACTTAAACCCGAAATGGCAATACAATGACCCAATCACAGCTCAGGCAAGCTACTATGGAAATGTCTTTCGCATAAGGTGGCTAGTGTGGAGCGGCCACTTTGTACTGAGTACAACGTAATCGTACATGTCTCCCAAATATTAGGCCCTGGTATGCATACCGTCCGCCACCCAGTTCAAACGCGTCATTAGCTTCATCCTGCGTTTTACTGGACGGTTTTGAAAACTCACACGCACAGCCGGGAAGTAAGAAGCGATGGAGGGGGGGTGAAGCTAAAAGCGGGTAGGGCGTGGCTGATCCACGCCAATGCCACTTACACGCAGAGCTTGGTGACAGGACGATTCTAAATACCACTACTGCAGTAAAGGCGGCGATTGACCTCCCGGCGTCGCATAAAAGTAAGATTCCGTCTTGACCACGGGCAATAAAGAGCGCTGGCCCACGACATGAACCAATTGGTCCTCATCAAGTCTCAGTTTCTTTCCATTAATTCATCGCATCGCACATCTCTTCATCATGGTGAGCATGACTGTCCCTATGCATGTTCCAGACTGATTGCCTCTAGGCTTCACAAGACACTATCAGCACACTGGCAAATGGTAACTTCCGAGTCAATTGGTGGTGACTTCTAGCACAAAACTGACACTTTTGGCCCAGGTCAACCCAGTGATAATCCAGGCTCTGTCCAGCAAGTACGCTACGGCAAAAGCAATGGCGGCTTGGTTGTTTTGAGTGATACACAGACCGTCGAAGTTCTCGCACACTTTGCTCGTGAGCGGATTCCCGAACGGTATGCCCCCAATGTATATGAATTCGCCCATGGACAGCCACTGACGTATTCCGTACAGAAGCGTTCATGGCAAAGCGGCAGGTGCCTTTGGTGAATTTGAAGTTCTTGAGGACTTGTCTGATTTGACAGATGCCAAGTTTCTCACTGGTATCGGCAAGAAAACGCCCATTATGGCCCGTATCTCCACGGTTGGTGGAGAAAAAGGCTCAAGCGATACCGTTCGCGATGTCCGTGGCTGGGCGACAAAGTTTTATACCGAGGAGGGTATCCAGGATTTTGTATTCAACGACCTTCCGGTGTTCTTCATCCGAGATCCCATCAAGTTCCCGTCCATGAATCGCAGCCACAAGCGACACCCGCGGACCAATGTTCCAGACAATGCTATGTTTTGGGACTTCCATAAGAACAACCCAGAGGGTATTCACGCCCTCATGCACCTTTTTGGACGGAGAGGCATTCCTGAAACGATTAAGAACATTAATGGCTTCGGCGTTCATACCTACACTCTGAATAAAGCAGTAAGCTCCGCCTCCCCGCTACGTCCCTCCCTAGCCACTGCTTACAGGCCCGCCAGGATGGAAGCTACGTCTATGTCAAATGGCACTTCAAGCCTGACGATGGTATTAAAACCATGGATGCCGAGACTGCAATCCGCTTGGCCGGATCAGAGCCTGATTACCATGTAAAGGGCCTATTCAACTCAATTGAAAAGGGAGATCATCCGTCCTGGACAGTCTACGTTCAAACGATGAAGCCCGAGGAGGTGGCTACCGCGCCAATCGACATTTTCGATTGCACATATACCTGGCCACATGAACAGTATCCACTACGCCGAATCGGCCGTCTGACTCTCAATAAAAATGTTAGCTTAGCTCAACCCTTTGGGTATCTCGTGGAGTGTCGCTAACATGACCTTAGCCGGATAACTATTTCCAGGATATTGAGCAGGCATGCTTCTCACCTTCCAACATGGTGCCGGGCGTTGGACCATCCGCAGATCCAGGTGAGTGTAGAGAGGTGAGAAGTTTAGGCGCTTTCCATAGTATACTGACCGCTTGTGCAGTTCTACAGGCAAGAATGTTCAGCTACCCAGATGCGCACCGCTACAGGGTCGGCCCGAACTACTTCCAGCTCCCTCCTAACCGGCCAAAGAATCCCGTGTACGCCCCGTACGTGCGCGATGGTCCAGGTACTATGAATGGGAACTATGGAAGCGACCCAGACTACGTCTTCTCTGAGCTCCGCCCCGTGACTCAGAGCAAGAGAGTTCAACTGCCGACTCATGAGCTTTGGACTGGCCATGTTAGCGCATTCGCCACGACTGTGACAGACAAAGATTTTGAGCAGGCTCGAAGCCTGTACAAGATAATTTGCAGCGAGAAAAACGGTAAAGAGCAACTCCTTGACAATTTGGCAAATTCGCTGAGGGGTGTCCCTGACAAGCTTGCCCTCGAGGTTCTTGGTAAGTAGTGTAAAGCATAAACAGCCCGTGACGCAAAGCTAATCGCGGACAAGATTACCTGGGTCATGTTCATCAGGATATAAAGAGTGGTCTCCAGCAGAGACAGTCTAAATAGACAATCCTAGATACTTGTAGGAAAACGTCGGATGACACTTTCAAGGAGGACTGAACACTGCTCTTGGCAACGGGAATCAGATTGTGGTGTGCCGTTCCTAGTTTTTTCTTCGAGTAATTAAATGAGTTTTTTTTTATTTGTACTATTTGACTTTAATGGAAAGGTGAATGGACAGATCCTTTGCCACAAGCGCCAGGATGGAGGCTGAGAGCACTGATAACCGGCGTATAAAGACCCTCAACGCCCACCACACCACTCTACATCGTTCCGCCCCAGCCTCCACTCCCTTACTCCAGCATGACTGTCAGCAATAGACTTCGCCTCAGCAAGCCATCGCTTGTAAACTTTCACCAGTTTGCTCAATGGTCGATTTTGGGGGAATACCGGCAACGAGTGCCGCAAGTGAGATTCGGTAGCGGCCTTAGCCAGTCAGCAGCTGAAGCACTGCCTCGAACCCCCCTTCCAACTCCCAAGGCAAGGAGAGAGGCGATTCAAAACGCCAAGCCCTTTTCGGACTTTCTTACAGACAGATTTCAAAGGCGCCATGACTATTTGCGGATCAGCGTCACAGAGCGTTGCAACTTGCGGTGCTTATACTGCATGCCCGAAGGTGAATTTCATCGACTGCCATCCAAGTTCACTCACTGACTGAAAGGTAGAGGGCGTATAACTGTCGCCACCGGAGCATCTTCTGACAACTCCTGAGATTATCTACCTTGCGAGGCTCTTTGTGTCCCAAGGAGTTACCAAAATTAGACTGACTGGTGGGGAGCCGACCGTGCGGCGTGACATTGTCCCGCTGATGCAACAACTTGGCGAGCTGCGAACCAAAGGTCTACGAGAGATATGTCTTACGACAAATGGAATATCACTTCGCAATAAACTCCTACCCATGTACGAAGCTGGGTTGACTGCTGTCAATCTCGGCCTCGATACGCTGGATGAGTTCCAATACCAGATAATGACTCGCCGGAAGGGATTTAGCGCTGTGATGAAGTGCATTGACCAAATCCTGGAGATGAATCAGGCAGGCGCCGGCATAAAGCTTAAAATCAATTGTGTCGTTATGCGCGGCTTGAACGATCAAGAGGTTCCGTCCTTTGTGGAGCTAGGACGAAATAAGAATCTCGAGGTACGGTTTATAGAGTACATGCCGTTCGGCGGGAACAAGTGGAATCGCGGCAAAATGGTTTCCTTCAAGGAAATGCTGGGTCTCATTCGGTCGGTTTATCCTGATATACATGAGGTTAAGGGCCACATGAGCGACACGAGTAGAACGTTTCAGATACCTGGGTTCATGGGCAGGGTTGGCTTCATTACGAGCATGACGGACGACTTTTGCGCCACATGCAATAGACTGCGCATTACGAGCGACGGGAACCTCAAGGTTTGTCTGCACGGCAACGCGGAGGTGTCTCTGCGCGACATCATACGGCGCGGCAACGACGGCAAGCCAATGGATGAAGCGGCATTTGAAAGCCTCATCGCGACAGAGAAGCAGAGGCTACTCGATGACCGTGGGGGCGTGGGCGTTCAGTCCGATATGGGCTGGCTACCGCGAGAACGCGAACTCTTGCAAGTCATTGGTACGAGCGTGAAGAACAAGAAGGAGAAGCATGCAAGCTTGGACGAGTTGGCGGGGATGGAAAATCGGCCAATGATCTTGATTGGTGGATAACGGCGCTGTATGTAGAAGGGTCTGGGTAATATTGGCTTATCATAAACTTTAGTACGCAATTTTATCCGGGCATCTAGCAGAAGAGCCGTTGATTACTGTCTTGGAACCTTACTAGAGTATTTCAAACGCGAGACTTAGTAGAGGCTGTTTCACGCACTCCACCCGTACTTGCAAGAACCACTCCCTGTGGTGGCGCCGTTATATCTCCGATTGGACAATTACTGTAACGATACAGAGCTAAAGAAGACGGAGAACAATGGAGCACTTCGCCCACTTCCGCCAAATCCGGATGTTGCCTAGTGCTTGTCTAACGGCGGCGGTGGCGAGTGATGTGTCTCTGATTGGTAAATTACTGTAACCAAATTCAGTTAGAGGATGCTATTCGGTAGATTTCCAGCCAATATCCGGATAATTGCCTAGAGTTTGTCTAACGGCGGCGGCAGACAATGCTTTGTCCCTGATTGGACAATTACTATCGCCATACTGAGCTAGAGAATGCAACAGAGTATTGTGCCCAATTCCGCCCAACGTCCGGATGTTGCCTAGTGCCTGTCCAATGGTGGCGAACATTTTGGCGATCCGTCCTTCTCTCCAGCATGCCGCTTGCTTGGCAAGCAACTCCGCACGGAACACAAGCTGGATCGCTAACGCAAGCAACCTACATAGTAAGGGCCCGAGACGAGGCCCGTCCAGATCAAGGACAATCGTACCAGTGGCGTTGACTAGCCTTCCTACACGCCTCCCTCCAACACGCCCCTAGCTATACCACGCAAAGCCGTTATCATCGGGGCGGCATTGTGCGGAAAGGACATCGGCCTATTTTCGAGCCATATGGCATGAGAGGGGGAGCCCTGCTAAGTGCTTACAGTAGAGTAGCCCGGTATGTTGCGGGATTCCAAAGACTATTCATAAGGTGCCGCATATCCTGCCTGGCAGCCCCAAAGACGCGACAAAGACCCTTGTCGCAGATCCTCTTTACACGCACGTTTTTGGCTCTGGTCAGTTTTGATACTCGTAACTCCAGCTCTCAACCTTTACAAAGACAAGATGCATACCCTCACCGCGGCCTTCACAGCCTTTGCCAGCATTGGCATCACCTCTGCTGCGTCCAATGAGCGAGTCTTGGTGTCTACATCTTTCATCGTCACGGTGACCGCACCGCAAAGTCCTGGCCACCCGTGAACCTGACTGCGCTTGGTGCTGACCAGCTGCACAACTCTGGCACGTTTTACCGCTCCCGGTACATCTCCCCGGGGGGGGGGGGGACCTACATGTTGCAGGACTCAGCTCAGACGTTCCCCTGCAGGCGCAGCTCTCCATTAGTGCTCCCGCGGATGCCGTGCTCCAGAACTCGGCCGCTGCGTTTGCCCAGGCCCTCTACCCGCCCCCTCGAGGAACGTAGGTCCTCCCAAAAGGCTCCCACTTCCAAGCCCCACCACGCCGCCCCTCTGAATTTTCCGGTCGTTCCGTTGCACTCGGATGTACAGGGGAAGACCCACGTCGCCGGCCACGGGCCCCGGGACGGCAGCAGCGC
>PXYN01000302.1:0-15881 GCA_003056585.1 Lecanicillium sp. MT-2017a
AAAAAGAACAATGCCAAGGAGCAATTTCGTAAAAAAAAAATCTAGAATTTATACAAAATCTACAGCCCTGTGGCCAGTCAAAAAGCCGGCGTTTGATACCCGGGGGGTAAATCAAAAGCTTCACCCCCCTACAAAAAAAAAATTAAGGGCGTATATTGTATTTCACCCCGAAAGGGCAGTATAAATCACAATTGAAGCAAAAAAAAAAAAAAAAAAAAAAAAAAAACCTCCGTCGGTCTCTAGGGTAAGTCATGAGTGGGAGGCAGCACTTGAAGGTCTTGTCATGCGAGTTATGGATTCCTTGTCAATGCATATGAACTATTGAAAAGTAGCAAGTAGAACGGCGTAACACGGCGTCGTGAGGATTGCCGGGTATTCATCATTTTCAAACTGCTTGAGAGCAGCCTTGCAAGTTGTGAAGCGAAACCTTTTGTCCGCGGACACGGCGGAAATTGCTGATACGTGTCTGACGAAGCCGGGCCTTTAACTATGAAATTATAAGCAGGTCGTCAAAGGTCTTCAAAGTTGGAGACAATTGCTACATGACTATTTACGGAGCACAATATTCGAGAGGCAGAAAGTAGTGGCGAGGAAATTCAAGCATCAGGGAAATCTCGCTCCATTCGCTAAAATAAGCACTACGGTAGCCATTTTCGGGCAAAGATAATGACGGCACGCCAATTTGCCTCATATGGACGGATGCATCCCTACAACGTACGCTCGTGACAACGTAGTGCACAAGAACCCAGCAAACATTGCGTATTGCCAGAGGGTCAGAGACTGAACACAGAGTTTAGCACCGAGTACGCCTTGTCGTTAACTCACCATGATCGACAGCAGGATGAAAGGGGAAAGTTGGTTAGCCGCGGAGAGCGAAGTCAGCAATACGAACCATGGACTGCCGTATTACTGTCTCACTGCATCGTCGTCGGAACCATTACGAGTTGCCACCTAAGACACAACGTGGCGATGAGGGGGCGCAAAGCAACGGCGGCGTATCCAACGCGAGGAATGCGAGCGATCACAGGGCTGAGTGTGCATACGGATGAGCAGAGGTGTGACTGTTCGCCGTCCTGGAATAGGACTCTTTTCCCGGGGACCTTCCTCAGGGAGGGCTCCGATACACGCGGCCGTGAGTCGTCGGGACTGCAGGGTCATCGGGCGGGAAACCGCCATTGGTGACCTGGAGCTAGTCACACATCCTTGATTTTGCCTTGCCACGTGGTGCTAGCCCAATGAAGGGACATTGTTGCGTATGATCTTCGCAGACTAGTAGGATGAAGGCAGGCCTATGAGTGCAGGCATCGGCTGGTAGGCGTGAATTTGCGGCAGCAAATGTAAGCACGGCACTTCAACTCTACTCGTAGATGTCAGGGACTAAGACATGCTGCTACCGGGGCCAGGTGTTGGCAGCAATACGAGTAGAAAGGGCCAGGCGCGCTTTACTCCTGTCTAGACATACGGTCGTGGACTCTTGTAACCCTCACATGGCGCTATGGACTACGAGTTTGTGTTGCCCCAGCTTCACGATAAAATGGGGACCAAGGTCAGAGGAGTCTGTACACTTTTCCTGCCTAACAAGCACGGTTCCTGCTGAGGAAGCCTGCTGGAGTTCTGGACCTTTGCCCGAAATGGAGCGTAAGCACGGTGGATTTGGTTTGCGATGATGCAAATCCCGGAGCGCGGCCTACCCCCTCCCGTTTCCGTCTCTTGCGGAACACCTTCCGCGGTTAAGCGATAGCGGCGGGCGCCCCCCATAATGGCCACGATATGCCGGCGAACAAGGCGGAGTCGCGGCCCTGCTGTGCCGGAGTCTCGCAGGGCTTTGCCAGATACCCCAAGACATCGTTCCGCCACTGAGATAGTATCTGATGGCCACTATCAATACTCTTATTCAAGTCTGGGGGTATGGACATGTACAGTCAATTATGACTAACATATTCGAGTATTTCTTTTCCTGATCTAACACTCTTACAAACGTTTGGATAGAGGCATCCATGTAAGCTATTCTCACCCAACTTACCAGGGAAAGATATACCCCGTACTCCGTACTCCTCTCATAGCTGCACGTTCTGTGTAAAGACCAACGATAAGAGGGTAAAATTGAGTATCCGTGCCTGGGTCTCGAATGTGCCTCGTCATGCAATGTTGCCTGGTCCACTATGCATGTACTATGTATGTGGTAATATTGAGGATTGCCGCAATCTGTACGGAGTACTCATGGTCATGTACTTTATTACGCGGTCACCAGTCCGCTCAGTAGTGGCATCTCGGCAACAAATGCCTCAAGAAACGTCTCTGGAGGGCGTGGCGAGACAACTCCTCAATCTCCACGGTTGTCGCTAAAATGCGCCCAGTGTGATGCAGGGCCGGGTCGGATGTGCCAGTGGCACGGAAGCCATGTTCATAGGCGGAGTTTTTAGACTTTTTTGTTGCTTGGCTCTTTTCTGTGACCCTGGTCGACTGTCTCCGTGGCAGCCCTGGATGGCAGGGGTCGCTCGTTCATTCCCTCATATGGCACATGCAGGGTGTTATTATGTACCCATATGGGGCCACGAATGCGACGGGGAACAAGTTTCCCCGCGGGATTGTGTCACCATCACGCCGCCCAAAGACACAGTGCTGTTCTGGTACGCGCATGGTGTTATGGTGCTTCCGCATAGTAATAACTCAGGAGATGCGGCAGGGCGGTGCAGCCTTACTGTCTTGGCAAGGAGAAGACTGAGATATGCATATTTCATGGTTCTTGTTTGCGACGGACCGCCTCCACAGCGGTGTTGTAACGATGTGGATGCAACACCGCCATGTTTCCTCTGAACCCTGGCTCAGACTCCTCTTGTGGGTAAAAAATTGTTGGCTCACCCGCGAGAGAGAGAGAGAGAGAGAGAGAGAGAGAGCAATTATCATATTTTGTAGGCCAATTAATACATGGTAGAGCAGTGTCCAAACGAGGGCGGGGGAAGAGGGAACGCCATGATGTAAATTCTTGTGCACTGTATGGAGTACATGTATAACCGACTGTCCCAAGCTAAAGATAGAAAGGACGGTACTGGCCCGTCCGACATTGGCAGGCCAGGATCTCCCATATATGAAAAAGACGATGCACTCGTACAGAAGCGTGTAGCACAATGCACTCGTGTAGTGTGTTAGCACCCGAACGATGCTGGGCGGTCGGCCGGTTCCCAAGCTGCCGAAGAGGTCCAGCAGTCCCCCCAGAACCGTCTTAAGATCACCGCCAGCGAATAGGCAGGCGTATTCCTGGTGTTCTCTTGGTAACAACCTACAGCTACGGTCGTTGTCGTTGACATGATGGCGGAGATGCCGTTTCCCCAGCGGATTTGCGAACCACTATCCCTTGTTACCGAGTACACATTTTGTCGTCATGCAGGGGACGAGTACAGAGCTTAGCTGCGGATACCTGGAGCACTACTCCGTTCCTAACAAGAATAACAAATAAGAGCTCTCGCATGGCGCTGTGTATGTATGTACAAGTGAATACAGTATCATGCCCTGGTCCTACCCAGTTCTGTGAAAGGTATCAAAAGAACGCCCAACTGTGGATAACAGTGGCACTGAGGCGTCAAAAAGTGTGGTGTCCACAGGAGTGATTGTTGGCGTTGTGGCGCCAAAGTGGTGATGCGAGGTGGTGAGGAGTATGGGACCCCATGCCTTCTGTTATGGCTTGATCGACATGGTTCTGTTTGGTCTTTGTCGACGGACTCTTTCAATCCCCGGAGGCCGAGATCTCCGTCTCCATGCTCGTGGCTATAATGGCACCTATACCGAGTACAATTTGCCTTCCTGGTACTCCGTAGATGAGCAGCTCTTGCTGCCCTGGCCAATATCGGCGCAGGGGTCAGTGTACGGTGGTACGAAGACTGATGGTTTTGCGCCTGCATGTCACTGAGCGCTCATCCCAATAACCATTCCAGCCAGTAGAGGCAGCCGGAAGCCGTGGAGAAATGGCCGGTAGACGCGAAGGTGCGCCCCATCCATCCCGCCCCTGGGGTGTGTCTTGACAGCTACCGACAGGTGGCAAGGGCTGGTAAATGCGACATTGGCGACCCCTGTACAGCGTGGATATGGGCGCTCACACTGCGAGAATGGTACCATGTACATATGCACAGCAAGAAGGTGACAGTCTACCGGTATTCGTTTGTACCACCATCACTGCCAGGCCAGTAGGAGCCACAATGTACTGTACTGCACTTTGTCCCCCCCTTGCTCTTCTCATGTGGCCCGCTACGTCGTATAATACTATCGTGCATTGGATGAAGCAGACAGGTTCTGCAATGCTGGCACGGAGTGGATGGGTTCCAGCGCGCCGGGTTGCAGATTGACTGGAAGACGGCGAGACTGACAAAAAACCGATGAGGACTGGGGCTCTATTCCGTCTGGCATCAATACTGGCTATGGTGGCGCCTTGAGTCACTTGGGACAAGCCTGTACTATGTAAGACAGGGTTTTAGGTACGCACTTCACACCGGGGCGCATAGCGGCCAGCGGGTATTAGTCCATGCGAGTACAGAGTACATACTGTAAAATTGCTGGCAATACACCTTTTGATGCCCACAGTTAAGCGTCTTCACATTCAAAAAGGGTTCCGACAAGAGATCAATGTACAGCGCGAAGCGAATGCGACGTCGCCTGGAAGGCGGCTCTTTAGTCATACGCGACGACGCCTATGAAGTCAACAAGGGAGTGTGAGCGCCACAAAGTACACCATGTAAGGATGCGTGCGAGTACTTGTAATTGCTACTCTGTCCCGTTGTGACAGATGTGCGCAAATTCTTTACTCGTGCTTGGTGATTTGAACTGGGGCCCGAGAGGTGGGCGGCAACGGTTAGCAAGCCACGATGGTTGGCATGGAGCATTGGGTATCCCCATGCGTGCCGACATCAACAGAGCCAACTTGGAGAGCCACCGCACGCGCCAAGCAAAGCAGCGGCAGGACAGGGCCTCCTGATACACCCAAAGCTTCCCGCCCACCGGACAAGCCGGATGAAGGACGCGGGATTAGAGTTGTTACTGGTAGGCGTACAGTGTACAATAGGCCAATCTCGACGAGATAGCTTTGGAGCCAGCAGGGCACCGCGTGATACTTCTTCTTTAAAAGCCCCATCTCTTGCCGTGTACTCTGTACCGCGCACTGATTGGGGGCCTCGAAGTCTATAGAGATTGTAGCGGAGTTTTCCGAGCCGACGATGTTGGTGGTGCTTGTACCATTTCTACCCCCCGCGAGTATAGTGACATGAATAGCCTGCGGCGCAATGATTTCCAGCACTGGCCTTACGGGGCGGGGAAATCAAGTCGCATCGGTAAAAGGCATACGGTCTAACAATGGCGTCTACAGCAAAGCGCACCGAACAGCTGACATCTCGTACACAGGACTGTACTCTGTAGCCTGTACAATATTGTAGCGTAGCTGGCCAACATTCTTGGCTGAGCAGTACTTTTGACATTACCAACCAGCTCGAGATACTCCAGCAGCCATGTGGCGGCCATGCAGCTAATAATAGATTCGGAGGGCACACCACTGGTATTGCGTACCGTGTACCCCGTAGTCCGTACAGGTTGCATACCTAAGAGTGAACACAGAACTGACCATGCAATGTACTCGTAGCAGCCCATGTGTCGAACAGATGAAAACGAGACGAGCGCCACGCCACACCAATTGCCATGGTACACGACATGCTCCCCCCTCAGTCGTTCTTGGCCACTGCCGATGACTAGCCCATCGAGCCAGATGTGTCTTGTCCGTAAGCCCTGGCCTGCTCAGCTGGCGATTGGGGGTGTAAGAGTAGGTGATTTACGGCGTAGAGTTTACATACGATACAGCCACTACTAGTCGGGGATACGAGAGAGCATACAACCTCCTTTTTCCATGCACACGTAATAGCGACAAAAGCCAAGCTTGGATGCAAGAGCCTTCCCAGACTCATGTGGCCCTTCGCATGTGCTTGTCAATGTTCCTAGGATACATAGGGGCCGTCTTAAACGAATAATGACAGTAATATTGTTTTGCACCCTTTTTGCCAGCCGGGAGTGAATGCTGAATCTAACCCGAAAAGGGCATGCGAGACCGCAACTGAGCCTTGCCGCGCTACGAGTAAGATGATGACGGTCCTCGCATGTACATACGCAGTACAAGACGTGCAATGCAGCCCAAATCGGTACAATACCCTTGCGTACTAATCAACGGAGATGCTGTGTTTACCACAGAAAGCGCGCCCTATGTATCCTGTGCGTGGGCTCGGAGGGAACACTCCCAAGTATTGCAGACCAGTCGTCCTCTCCCCAGAATCTGCACAGTTCCTCCATCGTGCCTCGAGAAAGATGCAGATGTCCGAGGCGACGCTGCACTAGCGATATTGCACCTCGAATTTACGGTGCAGCTGGTACAACAAACTACGTAGTACAGAATACTTTGTAGTCTGATCCGCCAGCGCACGCTAAAACAGCCTCGCCTTGGTACGCAGCTGACAACGGGTGAGGCGAGACTGCCGGAAGCCCCAGCGTCAAGTGGAGGAAATGTCGCAGCGATGTAACTACCGATCCCCCAGCAGAGCTCCGCCAAGGCCACGCCTCATGGGCAATGGCACGACCTAATGTGCTGTACGGAGTCCTGTACGTACGGACTACATTGTGCTAATCAGTGAAGTGGATGGCCGGAAACATCTTCCTGCTCACCTTGCCATCGCCACCAAACCGGCGTAATGACATGCCGCTTAGATACCACGCTGACATGCTCGGGACCGCGGCAATCATGGCCAAAACGAGGCTTATGCCCATAATGGGATTGTGATGGGGATATGCGGCCCCTTTCGCTTCACATGTATAATGAAAGTAGTATGGTCAGTACGAGTACGTGTAATTAAAGGGCCGTTCGCGTTTCTACTGCATCTGCGCAGCTTCCCCCGGAGTTCAATGTGCGGGAGCAGCCCATTTGACCGCCGAGTATGCCGGTCGGGTTTGGCCGAGCGCCCTTTGAAAGTTACTTCCAGATTTAGCCTTTTTGGCGTTTTGGAGTCGTAAATCTGGGCAGTTGAGACTGGGCGCTGTGCTCGACCCCTGGCAACATCCATTGATTACCATTTTGCTTGTTATTGGGATGGGCGCCCACCGCGTTGGCAAGCCTAAACGGTTTGATATCTTGCCCAAGAGTGATACATACAAACATGTCCAATGCGATATTTTAGTAAAATCGCCTACTAGTAGCCCTTCTAGCGGCGTATATCATGGATTAGATTGGTGTATCCGGGATTCTTGCAGTGAACAAGAGTCGTCTTGCCATAGAGACCGTGACGTGCAGGTCACGCCGCGCCCTCGACGAGACTAGCCTCCCCATCTGCCATTGCCTCGTCGCCGTTCTCCCTGGAGCGATGCATCGGTAAGACCTATACGGGCAGCCTCTACAACCGAAAGCCAGTTCTTGGAAGCAATGGGGGTACAGTACCCTCGCGGTGGACCCTGGACGAGCACAAGTGGTGTGCGCCAGGTTGAAGCCCCAGGCACCATGCACAGGCGGAGGGTGCTCTCGTCGTACCGTGGTGGTAATCCGCCCAGCCAGCCCTACGAACCGTTTCGTCACCTTGTCTGGCGCCCTGCGGCAGCAAGCCAGCATGTCGTCACTGTACAATCCTCATAGGTTGCGTCAGGGCCTGCAGCCAACATGCACGCTGCAACACTCAACATGTTGCCTTGCGCCCTGTGGAGGAGAATTTGCCGCCAATTGCGGCATGGCGAAGCCTATTCAAGTGTTGATTGCTCGCAAAAGGGCATCCATGCGAACGCCATGGCACCTTGGGTTTTGTCAGCGTCCAACGTTGCACAGGCAGACTCTGTGCAAGTCCGATGGGTTTGGACGGATGGGACGCCGCCCGTCCGCTGCTGCATGTACCATGTCTTAGCACGAGTATCCCATCGTTTACAGAGCACTCGGCACAAACGGGGTATTTTCAGCGGCAACTGCGGATTCCAATGGACTGGCCGTTTTCTGTATACTATGTAGTATGTACATAGTACGAGTACTCGTACCTGCTAGATACAGCCATTACGGCCTGCGGTATGGTGAAGAACCCTGTCCGTCAAGACGGGACAGTTGATTGTCTTGAGAGAACGGGGGGGACTGAACCCGGGCTGGTGGTATCCAACGCTGGAAGCGACGAGGGTGTGGTATTATTGGGGGCCAAAGCACCCTGGCGCAGACAGATCATCCCGATAGCAGCACGACTCGAGGGTACTTGGGACACACTCGCTGATGACCTTGGGGCGGTGGCTTTGGATGGGAGTCGAGGCTCAGCCACGGTGAGAACAGGCAGGGTTGGGATGAAGGGGTGTCGCAGGGCCAATGCTGGCAAGCACGCTGCTGGGGCGCGCCTGCCCGCAGCAGGGTTAAGCTTTCTGGGTGGGCCGCCACTCGGGAGCGGTGGACGGGCTACTCTTCCGTGGCATGCAGGCGTGGCTTGCATGGTGGTAGTGGTGGTAGTGGTGGTGGCAGTCGGTAGCTTCCACGAGTAAACGACCATGACCCCTGCGGCACAGTTACGACGTACTGCGACTGCGTCGTGCGGCGAGTCCTTGTACCGACCGGCCCAGGTTCTTGAACTGAGACCTCGACGATGCGACGGGCCATTGGGCGCCACTGGGCTGGCACACTGACTGCACTCTGACACGCCCGGGCTCACTCACGTGTAGATCACTGCCGAGTTCGATGACGGGGTGCGATGCTGCCACCCGCACGCGCGACGTCGACCTTGCAGTGCCGGCGCGACCAAGGGTGGTCATTGCAGTCACAGTCTTCGAGTAGCCTGCGAGTACCTACTCCAGTGAATCGCATGCACAGAGGGCTGTAGACAGTACGGTACGAAGGCACACTGACAGGGTTGCTGGCTACATAGGGAGAGATTGAGCTCAGACGAATCGAGCCTGTCTCCGTTGAGCGTCGCGCACATATCCAAGATAGGGGAGCCGGTAATGTCTGCATATACAGTACATGCCAATGGGAATACTTGACCATTCAACCTCCGTTGCTGGTGAACCGCAACTACGAGTATGTGCAATCAACTTGGCATCATGGCGACATCACCATCAAACCTCACCAACCACAAGAACCAGAGCGTTTGGTGCCACCTACATAGGCACTCCGTCCTACGTCCGAGTGCTCCAGCACGCACACAGCATCTCGTTCCCAACTGTGGACCGAAAAGGGGCCCGGGCCAGCACTAGCATGGAGAAACGCCTTCGCCGCTCCGTCTAACCGGCGAGCCATCGTCACTCCCGCACCGTGACTAACCGTCCGCGCCCCAGCCCAGCACGCAGTTGTCGTCGCAAATTACCCTAGCGTGTCTCTGGGAGTGGTTATTATTAGGTGGCCCCGTTCCCCAGCTCTTTGGAGTCGGCAGGCCAGAGTCCCGTTGTCCGTAGTCCCTGGGCCCTCAAGCTCCCCTGCCACACTAAAGATTGCTGTGGAGATGGGGCGAGATCCCCAGCGCACGGGACACCCGCTAGACAGACCCGGGTTAGCAAAGCGAAGAATACGACAAGCCCACACTAACGATGTGGCCAAGGATCATGGAGCCGCCTGCCCGCGTGTGCCGCCGGCTGTCTCAGAGCCCGTCAATGTCAAGGGCCAGCCTTTGGTGGCGCGTTGCGTTGGGGGCGTAGTTTAGAGCCCTCTGCGGGTTCTGAAAGTGGAAGCTCTAGAATTGTTGCCTTTTCGTACGAACGACGGGTGCTCGTTGTACTTGTGCTCGCGTCTAAGCGTGCCGTATCCCTGGGTAGTAATACTAGGCAAGAAGGGTCCAAGAACAATGCCATGGGTGGAAGGGACTAGTCCCCTCAGACGCGAAGTACGAGTACCTGTAATACCATGTATGTACTATGTAATAACAATTCCACGCGCGCGGGCACCAGAGCACAACTCGTAGTTCAGTACGACTATTCCCTTACAGTCAAGTGCTCGTATATCGCGCCTCGGAAATTCAGCTGCGACCTAAGCTGTAGGTGTCTCTGGCGCCAAGGACAAGATGCGGGCAATGCGGCACAGCAGTTGCTGTCGGCTCCTACAATATTACTATTGAACGAACATCTACGGTGAGCCTTGATACTGGTTGAACGCGCATTCCACTGTGCGTTAGTAGTACTGTTTCGTGGTGTAAGCGCGTACGCTAACCAAGTACCATTCAACGTTTGCAATGTATGTAGCCCTGTAGTCAGTATCCGCAGCATCAAATGTGCATATTACTTTCCATGGCACATCTATTATGAAGAAGAGCCGCTGTCATTTGTATGTACGAGTACTATGGTACAGTAGATGCTCGCTGGCGGCCGCTAGTGCCCTGCAGCACCGGGCGGCAGACTCACGACTCCACCTAAGCAAGCCCTTCGGCATGGCCGGTGCGGCAACCTTATCATTACTGTCAGTAGGGACGCACTGTACCGAGTAGAGTACAGTGCATTTTGCGACGAGCACCCCAGACCAGCCAATAAACAACGCGGCGCCAGTGTTGACGTCGAAACTTGTTCCCGAAGACGCAGGCCTGCGGTCGGCTATCACCCCTTAGTACATGCTCCGATGCGACGCGATGCGGATGCTACTGCCTCGGGGCATGCACATACTACATAGTGCTGGGTATGGCAGCGGCGGATGCAGAGGGTCATGCCCGAGAGACATGTCAGAGTTGTGCTCGCAGAAGTTCGTTTTCCCGATAGAGGCTTTTCCGCGTACTCTGTTCACTACATCTGCCGCCAAGCACTCTGTGCATGCGGATGTCGGGGACCACGCAATGCACGATGTAATCAATCGCTGCAACCGCACTCTCCAGTTCTGACGGACAGGGACCGGGTTGGCAATCAGCCTAACCCGGATCGCAGTGTTTGCCCGTTTTGGGGAAGGACATGCCAGATGACCGCGTGGCAGGCATGTCCACAACCCTTAAACGACCCCCTGTAAATTCACATTATTAGGGGCGGGCCAAGAGCTCCCCATCACCAACCAGGCTTGCCGAGGAGGAAAGGGGAGGGGGCGTGGGCGTCCAAGTACCCAGGGCAGTGGTTCGCAGGCGACTGGTCCGCAGTGATGCTGCTCGCATAGTAACGCCTCTGACTGGCTCTTGGCTTTGCATTGCGCCAGAGCCCCCATCTGCCTGCTGCTGCCGTGCTGGTTGGCCCTACTGTTAGCGTTGTGGCTCTTCTTTACGCCCTCCAAGCCCGCCATCTGACCAACCGATTCCCTTGCTGTCGCCCCTCATCAACTAACTGTGGCTTTTTCGCCTTGACGTGTGTTATTCGTCCCATGCACGCCTTGGGGCGGCCCTGCATTATATCGCAGGTACGGACGGGATGGGCTCGTACGCGTGTACGTGTACGAGTACCACTTGTGCCTCGTATTGTACCCAATGCCGCATATTTCAGGTCGCCGATAACTTTTTAACCATGTACGCCAGTGAAAACGGCGCGGGGACCTTCCCCATGCACAGGTCTTGCATTGTGGCAGTGTGCCTTATTAGCCTCATGGCATGGTTCAGATGCGGCCGTCGGAGACACAGCACAGCCTCAGCCCTACTGCCCTTTTTGTACGCCAGCAAGGCTTCAGACGCATCGCTCCCAGTTGACGGTTGTGGCGTATACTAGATTTCACTATTGAATGGAATGACGAAAGTGCGGTCGGTGTCTGTTTACCTCAAGGCTCAGCTGCTCGATTCCGGGTCACGAACCCGTAGGCAGCCATGACGGGAGTCGTGTACTCTAACAGATCCCACAAGGCTAACAGGGACGTATGGAGGCAACCAGCGCCAAGGCCAATTCGCCCAAGAACTGTCTGTGAATACTCGTAGTGTTTCATTCGCACTCGGGAGTGCCTTTTGGTCAAGTGCCTGGCGTGGACATGTGTCCTACATTCGAATATAGGATAAGAGCGGGCGGAGAGTAAACGTGTTGAAACAAGCGAAATTCCACGCCAGAAACACCACTTGGCTGGGGAAAGACTGTGCCTGTCGTTTGGACAGACACTGGCGAGCCCAGGCGGTCGGTGCTTCACATGTGATGGCTATGAGTACACTGTGCCAATGGTTGATGATATCGCGCGCGGCTTAACTGCACTGCATTGCACCCGCCAGCACGAACAAGCTTTCATTCTGAAATGGATACCGATTGATTGTGCAAGGCTGCCACGGCGCCACGGTGCTGGGGTCAGAAAACGCACCGCCGGTCGCCAGCTATTGGACAGCCTTGTTCTGCGCGCAAAGAAGAATGCTTCCCCTGTCGATACAGGACGTCTACGACGTATGTACGAGTGCATTTTCGACGTCATGCACCCCAGTACTGTATTATTTCTGCTGCGGCCGCTGTAGAAGAGCTTGTAGTGCCGGCAGTTGTAGAGCGGGCGAGGATGATGAGACATGCAGTGTCTCTGGTGGACGAGCCGCCCTGCCCAGAACGCAAGAAGCGTGGAAGATCGGCCTGCACCAGTGCTTGCTGGTCAAAGTGGGCTTGCGGAAGTTGCCAGCGAGTTCTCCGTAATACTCGTTCTTCACCGCAATCGAACGCCCCGTAGGTGGGCGACGGTGGGCGCTGCAACGGACGGCACTGCACTGCATTGCACTGCGCTGGAGTGCAAAGATAACGTTGAAGCAAAACGCCTTGCCGCCCCGCGGGCAAGCCACCAGTGGGGTCGAGCGGCACCGGGCCAAAAGCGTGTGCCGTTAGCGAGCGGGGAACGCACCCTTAGCCGCGCCCAACGAGCCTCCCCTCCCAGACCCCTCTCTCTCTTGCAAGACGGTTGGCGCGCGATTTCGCCCAAGCCCGCCCGTACTCCCCTCACGATGGGCCAACCTCGTGGTGGGTGGTGTGCCACAGATGGATGTCCCAAGAGCACAACGACCCTGGACCGTGCCTTGCGAGGACGAGGGAGGGGTTTCTGACCTGGGCGGGTGGGCTGGGGCGAAGAATGCCCTCGGTGCCGTGGACAACGCGTCCAACCAGACCCCAAATTCGCGCAAGAGGCCTCTACCCGGCGGCTTCCTCCCAAAAGTCGACTCGCAATGCCGCCGCAGTCGTTCCAAGGCTCGTTCGTCGATGCTAGTTTTACTCGTACTCATTAACCTCTCGCTCCACCGAGTACCCGCTGCTCGGATAACTGCGCACATACCATAGTACCAGTTACGGAGTATGACAGAGTACGATGGTATAGGCGGCACCAGACACTGCTACGATGGCGGCCAATTCGACATGCTGTCTCGCAACGGCGCATCTCCTCCTCTCTGTCGCAAGGCCCCATAGAAACGGCACTGATACAGTACACGAGATCCCCTATTCGGCAAAGCGCTGTGAGTCGACTCAGAGGGGCAACCGTGACCGCGTAGTCAAATTTAGCTCTTGCAAGAGAGGGTCGGACCCGACGGACAGTCGGCGGCCCTGATTGGGCGGGTGGCTTCAACCCGTTCTCCAGCAGAAACCTTAGTTGAGTCTTGTCTGAAGTCCATGACTTGGGCCAGCCACCCCAGGTACATACAACTTGCGATTGCAGGACGCAGTTCGTGTGTGTGCAGTACTCCGTACATTGGCGGCCAATCGCCCTGCGACGACCTTCATCACGAGTAGGCCTAGGCCCAGGCCCAGGCCTAGGCGAGTATCATCCAGAATATGAACCAGGTACTATGCTCTCGGGTTCTAGTGGCAGAAATCGCTGTGGCCCTGTGGCCCTGTGGCACCAAGCCGCCGGGAGCGGAGCCCGCGTGTCAAATAACGGTTCTCCTGGGAAACTACCTTATTTACAGCAGTGCTTGTGGTCTGCGGTGGAATGGGCAGAGGATGCGTGGCCTGTGACTGATGGTTTGGTTGCTGAGGGAGGGAGTGCCGAGTATTGCCTGCCGCGACGGGTAGACATGACCCTTGCGGAGGATCACACCGGCCCAGTGCAACTGCTTGCTCCGCAAACGCAGGCATACAATGTGATGTGGATGGCTACAAGTACTCCGTATGCCTCGAAGACTCTTCGCAGCGCCACGAAGAGCCCTCGGTTGCCAGAAGAGCAAGAGTATTGAAAACGGTGTCCTGCTAATTGCAAGTAGGGTCCGTAGAGATTCAGACGGCGTAACATTGGCGCATACTTTGACGCAATATCGCAAAACTTTACGAGAGAGGACCCTTGCCAGAGAACAGAGGAAAGAGATTGGCCATGTGCATGGCAAGCTAGCAGCGGGCGACGACAATGTTCTGGGTGGCTTGCAACTGCCAGTGGCTTCACCCACCGTAATCCACCAGCGAAATGCTATTATGTACTCCGTACTATGGCACAAGCCGCCGCGGCACAGTCCGGCGCAGTGTTTCTTTTCTTTTTCTCCCTGACCTGTGTGTACACCCAAGTACTACTCGCAGAAGTCTCTGTAAGTGTGTCCTTGGGACGCTTTTGGCATTCCACCGTGAACTGTGGCGATACGGGCAATGGTCGGCACAATGAGGGCACGAGATGGTCCGAAGGCAGTACGTGCTAAGAATAATTCAAGGCCCTACACTCGGTACTCCCAGAAGGGTGAGTCGACGAAAAAGCCTACCGAGCCGGGGATCTCTGGACGGGGTCCGGCGCACATTACTTCGCACACCAGGCGAGTTGTGGCCAGAAGGGTCGCGAGCTCGCATCGTTACCTTGTTGTAAGTAGCAGTACCTCGAATCCTCTTTTCAACGGCAGGCGAGCCCCTGAGCCGTCGCCGAGCCGCCTCCCATGGAACGGTGTTATGGCGCCCATCGCAGGCCTCCAGGGCACTGTCGAGCGCCTCCAGCGGCATCTCCGAGCAGGGAGGGCGCGGGCGACAGGTAGGTATCCGGTACCTGGAGTGACCTCACTGCCTAATGTAGGTACCAGTGAAAGCAAGCCTCATTTACCCACTCATTTACCTTCTCCCACCCAAAACAAAAGTGACCAGGGGCTTCGGGCTTTGGGGCCAGAGGGGGTCGACATGGAGGCAGCCACACGCCCCTCCACCTGGTCGCCTTGCGCCCACTTTGGGAAACGGGGCCACTGTTAGGCATGGCCAACGCCTTGCTAGCGGCACCACTGATACCAGGACTTTGGTTCTGCAGGGCTGCCTCTGCTTCACGGCTTCCAACTTGACCAGACAGGCCCCAGTGTGCCCTCACGGCGGCCGCCTCACTAGCCAGCGCCGGTTCTGCCTTCGCCGGGAGGAGCGGGGACCAGAGGAAAGCCACACACCCTTTCGCTGTCTTTCTTTGCGCCGCGGACAGAGAGACAGGATGGACGGGATGAGGGCGTGTCTGTGCAGCGTGCTGGTTGTGGACATGCCATGTACGAGTATGTTACGTGGTGGGATACTGCGAGTATAGTACATGCCTTTCTCTGGGGAGACGTTTGCTTCTCCGGGCCTCCGTCAGTGTCTAGCAGTGCCAGTGTTCAGGCTAGAGAGTCTGCTTGCCTTTCCTAATGGTTCAGGGTGAAGGAGAGAATGCAAGGACGTACTTGGTAAGGGCAGGTGAAAGCACGCAGAAGCAGGATGCGGTCTCAAGACTGGGCGTACCGTGCACGATCATAGAGGGCCAAATCTACACTGAGCGGTAAACATGTACCACGGTACTAATGGCCATAGCTCTCCACTGGGGGGGGGGGGGGGGGGGGGGGGGTGGTTAGAAAATGGGTGTGGGGGGGGGGGGGGGGGGGGGGAAGGGGGGAGGGGGGGGGGGGGGGGGGGGTGGGGTTGGGTTGGGGGTGGGGGGGGGAGGGGTGGGGAGGGGGGGGGGGGGGGGGGGGGGGGGGGCGGGGGGGGGGGGGGGGGGAGAGGGATTGTCGTAGCGGGAGTGGGAGGTGGGTGCCGGGCGGCTTAAACGCTGGGCGATTACCCGTTAGTCAGGTTTAGGTAGTGCCTTT